>CM065695.1:7104327-7130080 GCA_017654935.2 Phymorhynchus buccinoides | reverse complement strand
TCTGTTTACTTATCTTTGTATTTATTTATTTATTTATCCTGTCCTGTCTATCTGTCTGATTGTAGATTCTTTTGGTTCTTTTTTGTCTATCTGTCGATCTGCTTCTTCTCTCTGCTTCATTCCTGCCATATGGCCATCTGGTTAAGTCGTATATGTGTCCGGTTTTCAGTTTTCATTGGTCTCCCCGCTGCGTTCAGCCGACACAGTGTATTCCGATTTTTGAGGCGCTCAAAAGGAGAAACATTATTATAAGACTTTTTGGAGAAAAAAAGCCGGAGGTGGGCCAATAAGTCTAAATATAATAGATGGCAGAAAGCAAAAGGAAAAGGCAGAGTTACAGAGATTGGCATATAGATGAAGTTACAACTTCACAGAACTTCCAGAAGGTGTGGAACTATCTTACAAAGACACCCTTATCCGCACGGGAGTCTGAATTATCTATCCTCTATCTGTCTGTCTATCTATCTATCTATCTGTCTATGTATCTATATCTATCTATCTATTTTGCTTTGATGAAAACATTTTGTGTCCAATGTCTGGTATTCGTGAACCCAGAAGCAAACTCAGTTAGCATTACTTTATGTTTTGTTGTTTGTTGTGTTCTAAAGAAGGAAAACATTATTAAAAGGGAAAAGCAAAACGCCCTATCATTCATCTGGTTATTTTCTCTTTTTTAGAACAGTTTTTGATGATACGAGTTTTGTTTCTGAGGTTCACAAGATTAAATACAGACATTGGACACAAACAGTTTTACAAATCAAACAAAATCTATCTATTAATAAATATCTGTTCATTTCTATCGACTAAAGTTGTTCTTCAACAATTGACATATCTAGACTCTTCAGAACATCTGCTTTTAACGCTCTATGTCGTTGCCTGTCATTCGTTTCCGACGAATGACTGCCAGATAGGCAGAGGGGGGGGTGGGGTGGGGGGGGGAGGGTAGATACTATCTGGCGGGCTGGTGAGAGGGATTAGTTTATATGAGATCCTTGCCAGGTAGAATCCCACGGTAGTTTCTTTGAGTCTAAGTTCACATTGTCCTAAACTTTGACTCTCTCGGCTAGGTTTGAGACAGTCTGTTTAGGCCTGTGGCAAAAACAAAACAAAGAAAGAAGAATAAAAAGAGTGGTGTATGGCCTAAGCGCACGACAGCCAGGGGGGGTTATGTGACACCTACTTAAAGTCATGAAGAATGCTCAATTTATATGTAAAATGTGATAAAATCTTTCAAAAGAAAGAGTGTTTCCCTTATTCAGTCCCAGACAAGAATCATGCTTCCAGCCATTGGATGCTTCATCACCACGCAGAAAATTTAGGTTCAACGTCAAGAAATGCCGCCATTGAGCTTTCTTGGAATGTATCTACAACAACTGAAAGCTTGAGAATGTCTGTCCGATTTTCTCGCCATTTTGTTTGTGGATGATTGACAGAGTACTGTCATATCGGTGAAGTGGTTCTATATAATATCCATTTTCCATCACATTAATTCACGTCGGCTATTTCTATGGAGGAAACGAATCTGAAATTTTTGAAATAAAAAATTCAGTGTGTTTCGTTTATTTAGCAACTGCTGTCACGACGTGTGTACATCTAGCGTAACTTATTGTGCTGTGCAATAGAAAAGTGATGGGGATGTGAGAAATATCGTCATTAGAACGAGATAGTCGATGTTGATCCGATGTCCATCAATATATCGTCCACATATCATCCACATTTCCGCACAGTGATCACTTCGCGTCACTGGGACTGGATTACATTTCGTGGTGGATTTCTGCAGATTTGTTTTTAGTTCTTTTTTCTAATTTTGTTTTTGCAAGGGATTTCTGTGCAGTGTTTTGTGCTCTACATCACATCTAAACTGACCACGAGTATTCGTCAAGGGGGGTCTTAATATTTTCTAGGATACAGTTCTTCATCGACCAATCGATTTCATCTTCGTGGATTTCTTTGTGCGATCCTACAACGTAATGAAGATCAGAGCTCGTCCTGCCAAACCAAATAAGTGAGCTTTTTTTTATTATCTTTTTTTTCTTTTTTCCATTAAGCCACGACTTACTGTGTGTTGACGAAGGAGGGAGCTGTTTCAAACTTCAGCGGGGTTTTGGCTTTGTCTAAGCGGCTGCATTGTCCGCCATTGTGGAGTTTGAGTTGCTGAAAAAGTGATGGTCAGTTATTTCTGACGTCCCTATTAGCGCGGTTTGAACCAACTGGCGGGGATAACGTTTTGGTCCTTCTTGTTGTTCCCCTCTCCGTCAGTCTTGTACGAGACAGTGTATCTCTTTTCTGCGGTTGTTTTCGCATTGCCCTCGCGGTTTTGCGCGTGAGGCTCTTTCTTCAGCGCCCTATTTTACCTCAGTTTTGTTTGTTGTCTACATTATTGATTTTGCAAAGGATTTTAACATTTTCCGCTTTTTGTCTCTTCAACGATTTTCTGATCCTGTTGACAAAACGGACAACGCCATCACTCTGCAAGTTTGTTCGTTTTGTAGAATGCTTTCGCCAACGTTTCCGTCTACTGCTGTTCAAGGCGTTTGACACGAAGTTGATTTTCCTGGTGTGTTTGGGTAGGAATCCTGGTTTGGACCATAGATTTCCATGGTTTGATGCGGATGTGATCTACTCTGACGGTGGATGCCTTATCTATGCAACTCCTGTTTTACTTGTCCAACTGGCTGCGTGGAAAACTACACTTTCAAAATGGATTGTAAGCCTACATATACATGAGTAAAAAAAACAACCACGAAACGTTTATATTTGTGTCATTGCAGCTCAGATGGATTTTCTATGGGGAAAAAGTTGTATCTATGAAGAAAGGTGTTGTTTATACACAGATGGAGACAACAGCTAACTCATGAAAGGCACAACAACGTACAAGGTTTTGCGTGGAGTCCTGTCAAAAAAAAGTAAACTTTTCGTAGTACCTAACAAAAGAGGGTTTTTTTCAGTTTTTTCATTGAAATTGTTATCCATATGCTAAGAATGCAAACAAAAGCAATAGGCCTAGTCTTAGCCTACATGAAGTTAGTTATCTGACTCGCGCGCGCAAGCACGCACCACCAACACACACGCATGCATGTGCGCGCGCGTGCACGCGCCGCGCGTGCACGCACGCACACGCACAGACGCGCACGCACGCACACAAACGCACCACCACACACACCACTACGCACACACACACACACACCAAGATCCAAACATATTAATCTGCGGTTTTCTGTTCAAGATGATGAAAACCTAATGATGTCCAAGTACTAACGAAACTCTACGGAGAGCTGGACCACAGAGGGTCGTAGAAATGTTTGTCCTACTCCAGCCTCCGTATAGTTTCTTTCATTTGACATAGAAAATATTTTCTTTTTTCTTTTTTCAACCTCTCGACAAAAACTCAACAAGTCGAAAGGAAACCAGTATAATTAAAATCCTGGGTAAGGGTGCAAATCAACACCCCCCCCCCCCCCCCCCTCTTGATTTCTCGGCTCTCCCCGCAATTTCGACTTGGCCTTTCTGTAAGCAAATATTTAGCTGTATTTTTATCACTTTTGTTTTAGCTAATTACTTTTTGTTGAATAATTAATCGCAGTCAATAATAAAGCTGGTATGAAAATAATTTTGTAGCAGCAATGCACACAACACGGAGCGTTGGTTACAGTCTTGTTCATTGCGTTCTTTCCGTCTTGCTTTATTTTCTACTATGGATGGAATTATCGTTATATGGAGCAAACGGTAGAGGTTTAGTTTTGTTTTTTTGTTTTTGTATTTTAGAAATTTACAGACATTTTATTTTTGCAGAGTCTTGGCAAAAAACGCTGATTAAAAAAGAAATACAGGAAATGCAAGGTGCTAGGAGTGGACAAGGGAGATAAACGACGATATGCCGCAGACGACACAAAGAGCAAGGCACGGTTCACGCCTTCTTTTTCCAGCCAACCAAAAAGAAAAAAAAAAAAAAAAAAGCCGGCACATCAGACAAATATTCAAAGTCAGTTTTATTTCATTTTATTTTGCTTCGTTGTTCGTGGGCAGAAATGGAATATGGAAACACTAGTGTAAGATCCAGGCCTAGTTATACCATTGAATTGTTATAACATAAATACATCGAATACCACAACATGATGCGCTTTTTGTGATGAGAGATAGCGTGCTTTGTGGGTTGAGATCCAGATCCATTCATCAGAACACAGGTACAGCTTCGAACAGTGACAGAACAGGAGGATACGATGCGAAGACAGAGAGAAAACGAGGTGCAGTGTCTTCTCCGCAATTCATCACCTTCTCCTGCGACTCGACCTACAGGACAAACCCTCCCGCAGAGGAAGCATAACAATCCTCAATAACCGGTCCACTAAGTCCTCATTGCACGGGTGTTACTCTCAGCGGGAGCTCGCCCAGGAACACAAAAGACCCCGAAATCTACAACCGGAAGTCCGGCGAGTGATTTCATCAGCTACTATTGTCATACACAACAGACACGCAAGAAGAAAATTCACATGAGCCGCGTTCATCTATCAGCCGGAAGATTTTATGGACACTGTGCGGGATTTCCCTCCGGCCATCCCACAGAGTGGGCGGATGACAACGTTGATGCAGAAACGAGTCATCAAGCTGGGCATACGTTTCTGTCAGAGATCTTCTACTGAGATGACCTATACATTGCATCAATTTGACAGTCTCTGCCAGAATCCCTCACGGTAAAGCCAAGACGCGTATGAAGACCAAATCTGGTACTCCTCAAAAACGGTGAAAATAATCGGATGACTCGTTTTTCTGATAACTGGATGAACATTTCAGCTGTACCAGATTCCCCACCTGAATACAGTGATAGAAAGAGAGTAGCCAGGATGGTGAGATTCAAAGATGATCACCCCAAGACCATACAGCATTCCTTAGGCATCCAAGCAGGCAACCATAACATGCCGCACAGACAGATATGATTCCTGGGAAGTCATACATTATCCTGAAAATGGTCACAAACGTTCTGCTAAAGCCAGCAAACATGGCGAGTCCAAGTGAAACCAACGAGACAATAAACATTTGAAACAAAATTTAGAAAGGAAACGTGTGAACAAGCCAGGGAATGGATTAATGGACAGGTCACAACAATTATCGACCGCACGCAAACAAC
The DNA here is from genome assembly GCA_017654935.2 of Phymorhynchus buccinoides. NCBI lineage: Eukaryota > Metazoa > Mollusca > Gastropoda > Neogastropoda > Raphitomidae > Phymorhynchus > Phymorhynchus buccinoides. The sequence goes on along the minus strand of CM065695.1, from coordinate 7,124,955 downwards.
ACAGAAGGCCAGAAGGCAGAAACACAGTAGCAACATTGCTGTGTTGAAGGACAGAAAGCAGGCTCTCTCTACACACAGATCACAGTTCCGAGTGAAACCATAACATTCAGCAAACATAGAGGCGAGAGACTAGGAGAAGGAATATAATGAATAAGGCAATGGATACCTTTCCAGCGAAAAAGACGTACTGGATTCTGAAGAAACTTCGAGAAAACAAATGTACGGTCAGAAAAGAGTTAAAATAAGGGCCAGTATGTGGTGGGAGAATAATCTCGTCGTATTTCTGATACTTCAGACTCTTCGGTGGATTTTCATGAGAAACGGAAGAAAACTCATATTAGTCTTCGAAGAAGTAAGGACAAAAAGCACATTAAGGGCTCGAGCAAAACAAATCACCCCACATTCTGTAGACAGAGAAGTGATTATGACGACCAGACACCACCTTCCAAGGAAGCTGAAAGGACAATGTTAGTTTTGATTCTCAAATAGAATGAAGCAGAAGAAATAAATCCACACCTGATCTGGTCACCATCAAGCAGTATACATGTGATTGAATTTTGAAGATTTCTGACCAGAAGGATATGTGGGTTCATCTCCTGTTTCTATTCTATTGAATTCAAGCAGGAGCCCCCCTTTCAGAAGCGTTGACAGATAATGCTGAAGTCGAACTCATAACGAAGGAATAGCTATGGACAACTGTTGCGTCTGACCTCAAGGTCAAAGTAGTAAATTGCAGCAGCTGCTGTGGATCCACCGAATATGGAGAGTAACTGGTAAGCGGAGAATGTTGCCCAAAGTAGTGAAGAAAGTCACGACAGTCATGCAGAATAAACTCGTCAGTTGAAAAACAATGCAATGATGTCCTCAGTGACCTCCGAATTCCTTTCCACAAAGAGATAACGGATCAATTCAGAAGACAATGCGAAAATGGGCAGACACTTCTAATAAAATGCATACATTTGAGGGAGCAATAACAGACATTTCTAAATATCAGGTTCAACAAACATTCCAAATGTCCACGAAAGCCATTTCAACACACGAGAATGAAGACTATTCCTCTTCGATTGATGGTGCCGGTCGCCGCTCTTCACGATCCGAAAACCGTTCAGATCCCACCCAGATCAAGATCTCTTCACATGACAGATCCCACACGAAAGCAGAACCAGAATCTAGATCCCTATCACTCCTCGTATGAGTCACACAAATCCAGCCAATTTTTGCTTATATCACAAGAACGAACTGCTTTGTCCTTCAGGCCAAAAAGTCCATACATGAAATACCAAAGGTGAAAACGAAGGTTACGGGTAACATAGAGAGAGATTGAGCATCCCGATAGTGCAGTAAACTTTTGGAAAGATATCACAGAAGCGACATTGTGGATAGGAGTTATGAGGAAGTGACAAAGATAAATCTGGAAAACTTTTTCTGAAAACAAGGAAGTGTGAGTTAAATGATAAAGACAGAATTTTCCGAGTTTGACCAATAAGATGACGATATGGCACAATGGAGGAAGATAAACACTTTTGATGAGAACAGCAAGGAGTGTAATTAAGACGTGTATGCGATGAAGATGCAAGCTTAGGGATTTCAATCGTTACAATGCAGACAATGAGAGTGGATGTGAAAAAGAAGCGATAACAATGAAAATAACTCATATGAACACATGGACAAAGACAATCCGAAAAAGACCAATTGTGACAACATAGGACATTTGGCGGAGGAGACGGAAGACAAAGCGATGAAACACAACACTTCCACAGTCAACAGAAACGTTCCCTGGTGACAACAGCAAAGACAATGCAAATGATGGCACACACGATGAAGAAGTCAGTAATTATACACAGGAGAAAACGAAGAAGTGACACTATGCAAAGGCAAACGATGACATGCAGCATAAAGACAGTACAAACCGAATGGGGGTGACACAGCACAGCGAAGAAATGAGGCATGTCAAAATAATGTAAATCAGAAGAGGAGAGACTGCGGGTTTGGAAGATGACAAAAACGAAGGGGAAGGGATGGTGTATCAACGATGAAAGGAATAAAGACGAGGATGAAGGAACGAAGAAGCCGTGAATGACGATGATATGAAACGCCGATGAACAATTGTACTTATAACAATGTAACCGAGAATGCGAAGAATGAAAGCTGTGCGGAGGAATATGGCAATCATGTGATGACGGTATATTGATGTAGGGGAGATTACATTGCAACGAAGATAATCATATGCTGAAGGCGAACCATCAACAATCTAGGAGTCAGTTTGACCCAAAACAGACCAGTTACTATGAAGATGATTACCAGTGCTTGTGAAACAGGAGGCTAAGAACTGGAGAACGGTGATGCGCCTTTGGCGGACAAATGACAGAGAGGAAGAACAGTACGAAAATGAAGACAACGACCTCGAGACGATGGCGGATACACAAAACCCGCCGATGATACTTCCAGCAGGGAATCTAGCTGTCACACCAAGGATGCGCGCGGAACAGAGCAAAATCACTTCAAAAGGAACAGCGATCCTAATCCTCGCAAGAAACATACTGAGCACAGCAGAGAACGCACCTTTGTACCTGTGACGACAGGAATGAGGAGGGATAGATGGTTTCTTGCAGAGAAGAAGACACTCAGCAGCAGAGAAAGGACCACAGAGGCTACTAACGAAACGTGTGCCAGAAACAAAACTACTGGGTGAAGATAACGACCAATCAGCAATAACAACAACCGCGGGACTTCACTGTCACGTTTTGATGGGTTCGAAGAAGAAGGGGGCCATTTAAAAAGGAAAATGACTGGTCCACACGATTGTGAATCTGGTGAACGCAAAGAAACGACATCCCAAATGGACAAGACACCATAAAAGCTCTGCCCTAGATTCCCAGGTCACAGACCTTATGCAGTCAGGACAGAACAGATAATGTTTCCAACGAACTAAACAGCAACTTGTACAACTGAAGATACTGGCCTTTTTATTGAGGAAGATAGCCAACATACGAAGACCAAACTTTGGGGAGGAGATGCCGCGGATGGAGACAAGGGAGGGAGCAACTAAAAGGCTTCGGAGGAAATGTTAAGGACAATAGAAGATAACGGAAAGGCGATGTAATTATTGATGACGAGACTGCTGTACAGTGGTTAGATGTCACACTGGACTGGGGATTGGGTGGTGACGAACACTGCATTTAGTAACTTCTGGTGAGAGTGTCAGAAAGCATCAAATCCTTTGACAAACACTCACAATCAATTCGAAATTTGGTGACCGCTACAGACGGTTAATAGAAAAGGAAAGGTGTTTGGAGCCCGAAATGCGATGTTCGAGACACCATTACAAGCTTCAGTTTGATAAAAACAGGCCATTCAGTGACGCCGTCGAGAGCTTGATCGTAACCAATACCATAGCGCAGAAAGCAAGAAAAATATTCCGCAAAAGAAAAACTGACAGCGACAGAAGAATAATAGAACAAAGGCAGAGAGGCGCAAAACACGACAGTAGCTTTCAGTGAGATATGATGGCACACGACTCAGCGATGACAGTGAAAATTGATGACAACAGCACGTTTTTGGTGACCTCCACAGGGGGTCCAGACAAAACCAAAGAACTTCAAAGAAAGAGACAGGAGTGGTACAAAGGTTGACGACGATACAGCACCGGGGATTATCTGTGAGCGAAGACGATGACAGATACCTTGAGACAGACACGACTTTACAAGAATTTAAGCATCCGATCAGGCAAGCAAGAAAGACATTGCGCAAAGCTGACAAAGTGATCAAATACATATTCATACGGTGCTGAGGGAAAGAGAATCACCAAAGAGACGAAGATCTACGATATGGGAGGAACAAAACCGAGGCACCCAACAGAAGACTTGGATGCGGAACTAAGGACAACCAAGACAAGAAACCTGCAATTCCTGCTCAAAAGGCGAAGCCAGAAACCACAAGGAAGATGAAAGTCTCCTAGACGAAACGGGACAGGATTCTTAAAGAAGAATGGCCGATCAGAGAAAGAATGACACCCACGTTGATATAACCGACATGCTTCTGACTCAAAGAAAACTGCGACCAGAAGAAACACGGGCACGGATGCAAAGAAGTGACTATTGGGGAGAAAAAGGCAACAGCGACTCGACACCAAAAGAATTCGGGTCGCCGCCGTAGATAGCTACTTCACCGAAGAGAAGGACTTGTGCTACGAAGAAGACATCTGCGCGAGAAGAGAACGAGTCACGAAGAAGAAGGACAGCCGTAGTGGTGGTGGTGGGAAAAGGGAGACGGATTGAATCAAGAAGAAGGAAAAAAAGGTATATAAAGACAATGGCGGGGCTCTCTGGGAAAGGGAGATCAGCAGCCCGAAGAAACTGGGTACAGACGATGATAACGAGCAATGCACGGACGAAAGGACAGGTATTCCGATGATTAAAATGCGGGGAGGATGAAAGGCTTTTGTCACTACATGACGCAGACCCAGAGGAACCAGGACCCGCCCCATTCATACGCACCACCCAGTCAGCGTTTTCCCACTGTGTACCTTGTTGTAATAATAACAAGCGCGGCTGCTTGTGTGGGTGTGTGTGTGTGTGTGTGTGTGTGTGTGTGTGTGTGTGAATGTGCACTGCGCGCGCGCGGTGTGTGTGTGTGTGTGTGCGTGTGAGTGTGTGCGTGCAACGTGCTGGTGTGGTGACTGTGTGCGTCTCTGTTAGTGTTGTGTTTGCGCGATAACTAGCTCATGAACTTTATTACCTAGCAATTTTGTTTCTTTCTTATAATATTTTTGTAATTTGTTTGAAATTTTTTTGGTATGAATAGGGCTTTGTTTAAATAATGTTATTTTATGTATATTTTATTTTATTTTATGAGTCTTATGTGTATAATGTTACTTATTTGTGTTTTTATTGTTATGTAAAGCGCTGTGAGCTCCCGCAAAGGGAGTAAAGCGCCATATACTGTTCAGGCATTATTATTATTATGTATTAACTTACTGTCTTCCAAGCGTTTGCTTTTGATATCATTAACTTAAAGTTCAACAACGTATGTTATATTTGTTCAATCAACATACATTTGCCCTTTTCTACAAACTTTTGTTTGTGGCTCAAGCCACAACCTATAACTCACTTTGTCAGTCGGTGGGTCGGTCGTCTGTCTGTTCTGTTCGGCTGTCGGTCGGTCGGCGTGTCCAAATGTGGTCGCACATATTAAACAAATTGGTCGCACTTTCAAATTCGAGGCTGGCTAGCAGGTTCAATTGAGGCTGCTCGTTAAATTAAAATGATGTATTTTTTAAAGCGTACAAAATAATAAACATACGTAATACAGACATTACAACAGACACGACGAGTAGGCGGTGCTTCTTTCGATTGAGTATAAGTAGGATTCATAGTTTTAAATTTTTTCCAAAAGATAATAAAAAGTTACGAAATGGTGCAGAGATAACATTCTGGTTTACAGATTATTAAAATTATTATTGAAAAGCCAGGGGAGGGGGAGGTGACTCATGATTGGAGTGGTAAAAAAAATAGACCGGTGCCACAAACTATTGCGATTTCGCGCTGTTTGTTATGTTGTTTAGTTTTTTGTTGGTTAAAGGTGGTGGTTTTTCTTTTTGTTGTTGTTGTTGTTGTTTAACAGTAAGATTTATGACACTGTTTGGTTCTTCAATATAAGATACACAGGTATAATTACGGTGAAGGACAGCCTAACTTTTCAATCTAAACTCCGATAATAGAGAGTAATATCTTTTTGAAAAATAACAATGAAAACATTGTCTGTTTTTGCTCTGTTTGTGGCATTCTGTTTTGTTTTGTGGGTTTTTTGTTGCTTGTTTCTTTCACAAAACTTATCATTTCAATCAATTCATTTGGCTTGCTACTTCTTTTTTTAAAGTCGTTTTACATTAGCTCCTTTCTTCTTCTTCTTCTTCTTTTTCTTCCATTCTTCTTCTCTGAGTTCCTGGGCCATAATCACCTCATGTGTACGTATGTTCCCATTTTCCAGTTTTCAGCTGGTGCCCATCACTGCAATCAGATTTCGTAGGAGTCAAAGGAGAAACATATATGGAATATTTTTTTGGGGAAAAAAAGCAGGAGAATGGGCACCAAAAGTCAGAAAGATAGTAGATGACACAAAGCAAGAGAGGAAAGGCAGAGTTTAAAGAGATAAACATATTAGAGAGGTTACAAGCACAGAACTTCCAGAAGGTGGGAAAACTATTTTGTAACGAAGACCATCCTGGTCTCCCCACGCGGGGGGTCATTAGGCCCATGTTGTATCAGTCTATTGGAAAGAAACGTTTCTTTCAATATTCCTTGATCTTCTAGCCTAACTCTTATCATCTACTTTCTTTCTAAATTATAATGTCATTTTCTGCTAATAATCAGTGGGAGAAAGCTGTGGATTCGGAGAAGAGCGAAGGAGAAGAGACGGCGACAACAGTGACCACTCAGGTCCAGACTCAGACCGACCGCGAGGCTGGGGTGTTCACCATTCGTCACAACCAGACACCGCCCTGGTATATACAAAAAATGTCATTGTTCTCATCGGTAAGGTTCTCTGTACCGTGACAATTTTTTCACTTCTTTCACCGGTGGCAGCACAGTTGTGTGCACGTCATATTAATGAATGTCCTTGTCGCTGGATGCCCATGGGGAAAGAGTGAGGAAATGTTCACGTGTACAGAGACCTTTTATGACTGGCCTATCGCTGTGATGCCATGGGGAAAGAGTGGGAAAAGTGCACGTGTACAGAGACTTTTACTGACTGGCCTATCGCTGTGATGCCATGGGGAAAGAGTGGGAATTGTGCACGTGTATCAAAGACCTTTAATGACTGCCTGTCCTGTGTTGGCCCTGGGGAAAGTGACAAAATGTTCACTTGTGCAGAGACCTTTAATGACTGGCCTGTCCATCTGTGATGCCATGGGGAAAGAGGTGGGGAATGTTCACGTGTCCAGAGACCTTTCTGGCGACCATTGGTAGCCTGCTTTAATTTCTGGGAGAATGTGAACTTTTTTTTAATCTGATATTTCCTAACGAATATTATCATTAGTAATCCTCAGGAACAATTAGCAAAAGGTCTAACTGGGACAGGATTTGCGCGCGTCTTGTTTGGGGTTGTTACTGGGTTGGTTGGGGGGGGGTGGGGGGTGTTGCGTGTTTTTGATTTTTTTGTTGTTTTTCTTTAACTGGGTGCAAATGGGATGGTGAGGAGGGGTAGTAGAAAGTGATGTTTATTCAACCTTTCTTTATCCGGATGTGTTGTGTTGTTGGGTTTTTTGGTTTATTTTGGTGTTGTGTGTTTGTTTTTATCTGAACACAAATTAGACCCAGCATCCACGAAAGGATATTGAGTGTCAACCTGACCGGTAAGGTCAAGATGTGCCACCTCCCCACCCCCACCCCTCATTCTCGGTTAATTCCAGTTTTCCGTTTTTGCCTTTCTTACAAACATAAAGCTGTATTTTATTAACTTTTTAGGCTGCTAACCGTTTGGAATACTAACCTATCCCTAACCCTGAGGCCATTATCTAATAGGACCCCCCTAAGTGTTTGCAAGACACGGCGCCATTTGTCACGTTCGTGGTTCTTGCGTTTTCCCGTCTTATAGGGGGGGAGGGGGGGGGGGGGTCGTGTCAGGGTTAGGGTAGGGTTTAGGGATAGGTTATTAGGGCCAAAAGGTTATAAAATACAGCTTTTAATGAGACAAGGATCTTCTTGTATATGTTTCCGTTTAAGAGCATGAGCATTTTAAAGTTATTAGGGTGAGCATCGCCCTTTTTGAGAAAACTCAGTCTAAAAGTCTAGCCTAGCTGAAGAAAATGCATTGACCTACTCGTTTTAAACATTCATAAGACCATTTAGAGACAATATTAACGATTAATCCTTTTATAAATAATGAAGATAAGGAACACACAAATACCCCGATAACTCGAATTAACAACAAATGATATTTTTGACTTTGCAAGCCTGTTGTGAGAAACTAGCTCGCGACTTAATGTCCCTTTCGGGTGCTTGCTCACAAATAAAGAATCCCACTTTTTTTGTTTGTTTTTTAAAAGGTGTGTTGTCGATGTTTTAAGTATTAAGAACAGTATCGCACAGGCGCGCTCCACATACATTAGAGACGTGTGTCCTATATTATTTCTCTGCTGGATAGGCCTACATTGAATAAAAAAAAGTAGTGCTCTTTCGAACGATTTATAAAAATAATAGCTCTCAAGAGAGCTGGACTGAGACAGCGAGAGAGATTCGGAAGATTTTATTCATGAAACTCAAGGCCCCTTATGAATGGGTAATTTTACAATAAACAAATGACATATAGTTTGCTATATCCAATCAAGAAAATCTCAGTCAAGAACATAATGTAAACGAAACTTAAGTCTTTGTATAAGAACATAGGCAAACCTTTTCACAACGTTTTCTTGATAGAAGAACGTCATAACAAAAAACAAGTCTAAACACAGTTGCCTGAGAGAGAGAGAATAGAGGAGAAGAGAGAGAGAGAGAGAATAGGAGAGAGAGATAGAGAGGAGAGAGTCTGAATCTGGAATCCGAATCTGAGTCTGAATGATTTACTGATTAGGCCCTTTAGGCCCATTTCAAAGAACGAGTACTACTAAAAGGACCATACATCCACAACACATTAATTCATGAAAAGACTAAATTGAAAGAATGCAATATAACAAGGTGGCATAACATGTCCAAAATAGAAAACAAATAAACTCATTGATTCTAATAGCCGCGAACAGATACATTAAAGACCCAAGGAAACACAATACCACGCCTTAGAGAGCGAATAGAGAGAGAGAGATAGAGAGAGAGAGAGAGATGAGAGAGAGAGAGAGAGAGAGGAGAGACAGACGACAGACGACAGACAGTACAGACAGACGAACAGACAGACAGACAGAGAGAGGGACACTACAGACAAGCGAATGTCCTATGCAAACGCTGTTCTACAGTGGTGGGTTTCTATGTCTGTCTTTCGCAGGGTTTGCAAGTCGGCAGTAAACAAGGACCAGAGAGCTCTGGAATTGTCTGTCATCTCTCAAATATCCGGGCCGAGTCAGTACCGTGCATGCTCTTTTTCTACACCGAGTTTCCGGGGAGGCATGGGTGGCTGCCTGTGCCCCTACGGGGAGCTGAACGTCCCCGACCCCTCCACGAGTCTCTCCCTAGTGGGTTCGTAAAAATAGTTTCCCACACCTTTCTGAAGTTCTGTGCTGGTCACTTCCTCTAATCCGCCACCTCCTTTGACTCTGCCTTTCCCTTTGCTTTCTGTCATCACTTCTTTCTGACTTATTGGCCCATTCTCCTGCCTTTAAGAAACATAGTTTTTTTCCCCTTTGAGCTCCTCCAAATCGGAATGTTGTCGGTTGTACGCAGCGGGGAGACCAGTGACAACTGAAAAACCGGACACAATACGTACTTAATCCATTTGGCCATATGTCCTGGAACGCAGAAGAAAAGTAGTACCCCAGTTTCTAACAGAGCGGGAGTACATTGGAAATGGGAACGAGGGCTGTGCGTTTCTCTGTCCGTATGCATGTTATGTGCGTCCGTATGTGACCGAAATGTGGTTCCGGTTCTTGATAATTTTCAGTATAAGCCTTCGGATGGGGACTTAAAGCTAGTCGGACCCGTGCGCTTTTAACGCACGTCAAAATTTCCACGGCAGTTTAAAGTCGGTAAAGCAGGGAGAAATTCAGCTGCCTGGTTGGCCAAACTGATAGCTGGGGTTTTTCCAATGTGCCCCCCCCCCCCTCCTCACCCTGCCGCTGTGCCCCCCCCCACCCCCCAAAAAAAACAAGAAGAAAATTGGGTAGGCGCTGCACTTGCGACGCGCTGTCTCCCGTGAAGCACCTAATTTCACAGAGATAAGTCCACTGTGACTAGAATATACCAAATCCAATACCATTGGTTAGAGTGAAAAAAGACCTCCACAGTTTTCCTTTCCTCGTGCCTTTGTTCTTGCTGGAGGCACCATGGTCCAGTGCTCTTGTGTCTCTTCTTTCTTCTTCTTCTTCTTCTTCCTTCTTCTTCTGCTTCTTCTTCGCTTTCTTCTTCTTCTTCTTCTGCTTCTTCTTCTCTGCTTATTCTTCTTCTTCTTCTTCTTTCTTCTTCTTCTTTCTTCTTCTTCTTCCTTCTGTTCCTTAAAGAATCACACGTTGTGTTGTTTCGTTCAATATCTGGGGTCTGCGCGGTTGTCGAGGAATGGTTAATCAAAGTAAAAAAAGGAAAAGGGTAAACCTCTTAAAGAGCGCACGCACGCATACGCACGCACGCACACGCACGCGCGCAATCTACACACGCCACACAAACATGTAGCCTAGGCCTAAACATGTGGCGCTTGTATATGTCCGGAAAATTTTGGAATGCAGGTAAAATTCGAATCTTCCCCACCAAAAACACTCTCTAATTGTTTATTTGTTTTTTGTTGTTTGGCTTTCCCTGGCTAAAGACTCCAGGGACGCATCCTAACAGAGACGCACTTGAACACTGGGTACAAGTGCTCAAGCTAGGGATGAGAACATTTACGTGCGTCGTGACCCGGTTTTTTTATAACCCCCCCCCCCCCCCCCACCAAGTTATTGTTTTCCCTGGAGGTTTTCCACATTCATTGCTTTTTTGCATTTACATGGAGTTTTAAGATAGTAGGGAGACGTACAGGGGCGATAACATAGGCGTGTAATGGCATGGTTTTTCTTTCAGATCCCTGTGGATGGCTTTTGTCTCTAAAGCTGCTCGATTTCCTTTGATCAACGTTGCCGGTGTTGTTGTGCTACTCCTATTCTACAGTACGGGAGTACTTGGGATGATACGAGGCTGTGAATTTCTCTGTCCGTTCCGTCCGTCCGTCCGTGTGTGTGTGTGTGTGTACGTTGGGTTGTGTATGTGTTGTGTGTGTGCGTGTGTTGTGTGTGTTTGTGGGGCAGCCACACTCAGTCTTGCTGGGGGCCGCTCTGATTTAGACGCGCATTCTCCTTTTGCTACGCACAGCGCCAGAAGCCAGAGACCCGTTCAGGAGGAGGCTGGGTCATCACCCTCCGCCCGTTGCCACGGACAGCCTCGAGGCAACAACCACATCCACATCCCCTGGATGCCCGCAGGATCAAAGGAGGTGGACCTCTCCACCAGGCTGAGGCCACTCGAGCTTCCTGGGACATCTCCACCGACGCCCTCAAGGTTCTCATGCCCCCCCCCTCCACCCCTCCCCCACCACCCCTTCTTTCTCTCCGTCTGAAGCAATGTGGGGTGTTTTTTTGTCTGTCCCCTCTTCCTGGGTTCTTAGTGTGTTGCTGTCCGTCCGCTTTTGGGCTAAAATATGATAGGTGGTTCGTTTGTGTGGTGTGTGTGTGTGTGTGTGTTGTGTGTGTGCGCGTGCGTTGCGTGCGTGCGTGCGTGCTGTCTGAGTGATCGAAGCAGAAAAAGAGAGATTGTCCTCTCTTTTAAATTCAGTTTGCACTTCAGCAAAGGTGAACCATGATCACTCTGCGGTTAGAATCTGACATCCTAGCCGGATGCTTCGAGTGGGATGCTAGTGAACACTTCCTAGATGGGATGTTCACATTGCTGTACTTCCGAATTCAAGATGGCGGAACATTGGTAATGGCGGCCCTAACTTATACAGTGTTTTGGGCATGGGACATTGTCAAGTAGCATCTCGTTTTAAAAAACATTTTGCGGTGTACTGTTTCCTGAAATCATTGGTGTATATTAATGAATGTCCGTGTCAGGTTATGAGCTGTCCTTTCGATAATGCCTTCTGCCTTTCAGAGTTTACTCAATGAGAATGATGCTATCTCAAGCATTAATACCCCCCGAAACCTGTATGTGTTTGTGTGTCCTTCTGACTACTTAAAGCCGCGCGGTACTATATAAGCAAGCATAGGCTAAAATGTCATTACTCTTTATACATACATAACATCTGTATCGTTGGAAGTTCGGGACTTTCCTGGGGTTTCGCTGCCTCCGGCATTGCCTCCGGGATCGTTTCCCCACCATCTTTATACTACTGGTGTCCCATGTATGGGTCTCTTTCAGACAGGAGGACGTTAAACGGATTTTTTCATTCAAAATGTCAGTTTTCCTGCTGGCGCTCGCTCGAAAGCATCCCTTTTCAAATGGAATGGGGGAGGGAAACTAAAACTGTCGCAGGCAAAAGCCCGCAGCTAGGAGAGTCGCTGGCTTGTTCTTCTCTCTCTCTCCTCTCACAGCTGACTAACACGATTCCTGGATCGCGCTCTTTTATATCCCATTTGTGGCTTTAACCCCCTAGGGCCTAATCGAGGTGTGCACCTGCCCAGATCGAAGCGGACAGTGCAGACATGGGCATGCCTGCAGGCAGTGTTGGAGACAGACGCAGCGAGTTTACTGGGGCAGCGGGAGGCCTCGCCACCACGACTGGGAGCGAAGAGGAGAAGAGGTTGGGGTAAGGGAACAGGTGTTGTATTATTAGTGCGAGATTTCTGTCTTTTTTCTGTCTTTTTTTTTCTTTATTTCTTCTCTTACTTTTCTTCCTTATTGTACCATCTGCTCCGATCTTTGTCTATGTCCGTCCTCTGTCTTTGTCTGTTTTGGTCTGTCTGTATGTCTGTCTCTCTCTCTCCTCTCTCTCTCTTCATCTTCTCTCTCTCTCTCTCTCTCCATCTTTTTCTCATCTCTCTCTCTCTCTCTCTCATCTATCTCTCTCTTTACTCTCTGCTCTCTCTCTCTCTCTCTCTCTCTCTCTTTTTCTCTTTCTCTTCTCTCACTCTCTCTCTCTCTCTCCCTTCTCTCTCCTCTCTCTCCTCTCTCTCTCTCCTCTCTCTCTCTCTCTCTCAAATATTATCCTTGGAAAATAAAGTTAAGTTTTCAATCTCTCTCTCTCGTCTCTCTCTCTCTCTCCTCTCTCTCTCCTCTCTCTCTCTCTCTCTTCTTTCTCTCTCTCTCTCTCCTCTCTCTCTCTCTCTCTCTCTCTCTCTCATTGTGCTCAAATTATATATAAACAGAATATCTTAGTCTATATGCATACTACGTAAGACAACATTACTATCTACATGCATGCACTACATACATACATACATACTGACATACATACATACATACATACGTAGATAGGCCCGCATAAATACATAGATTAGAAAAACATGTCGATCATGGGAAGTACTTGCAATTCCAGGAAAGACCTTGGTTGGTGTAGATGAAATGATCTGCCCTTAATTTTATGAATTTTTCTGCAAAAGCATAAGTGGGTAAACTAAACGTTGTTTACTTCAAACGCACCCTATTTCATTAGAACCGGATACGAAGGCGGCCGCACGTTTTTCAAAAACCAAAATTTGGACCACACAAACAATAATTTTCATCAAAGGTTCAAGGGGTTTAATAAAAAAAAAAAAAAGTGTCTGACATCCTTTCTCACCAATGCAAGCCTGGATAAGCTTGCAACTTGGATATGGAGTTTGTCTTTTTCTTCATGGCTTCAGGTGGGGGGGGGGGGGGGGGGGGCGTTGCCCCCTGACCCCCCAGCCCTGTACCCTGCCAGAGCCCTGGACGAGGCCCTGGACCCCTGCCTTGCCTGTTTTTTTTCGATTGTCCTCCAGTTTGCATCCATGACTTTAGAAAGTAACAACGTTTAGTTGCCCACTTAAACTTTATTAGAACTTCATAAAATTAAGCACTGTTACGTGTTTTTACCCAGGGCACGGAAGGACCCCCTATTCCCGGTGTGAAGAGAAAGGAGGTCCCCCCTACCGCTGAAGAGGCCCACAATCACCCAGACGCCCAGATAGCACCGCTGAAGAAACGGAAGACCATCGAATGGTACGACACTTCGGAGACCAACGCTTCCTTGGTTGAAGGTGCGTTTGTGTATGTGTATGTTATGCGACCATCTTGAATGATTTTTGGTTCACTCGTGTCAACGAAGATAACACGAAGTGAGTCTATAGTATGATAGTATGATAGTTGTTCGGTTGTGTGTGTGTTTGTGTGTGTTGCATCCGTGGTCTAATCTCCGTACTTTAACGTTGGCATTTTCTCGGGAGATATATAGAAGGCATACATTGTTCAAACTTTGCATACACAAAGATATTTTTATGCACGCTTTCAAACAATAATGATTTGAATAATTAATACTTACGACAACACTGTAACAGATAACAAACAGATAACATTTCAGATTATTGGGTTAGAGAGTATTCTACAGGCACATGAGTTTAAGAACTCATCAACAGCTGAAAGCCGCGATACCCATTGGCAGAGTGTCCTGTCCTGTCACTGCATGGTTCCGGGTCCGATTCTCAGCACGGGCAACTTTTTTTTATTAATTTATTTAATTTTTCGTTTGCATCCATTAACGATAGTTTCATTTGTAATTTAAAATTTTATTGGCAATCTTGGTACTTTAGACACCCCCCTCATCTTTTTTTTGTTGTCCCACGTGTTTCCTGTTCGAGTGAGCTTGAAGGCTTTGCCTCTTGTTTTTGGTTTTGTTTTTGTTAACATTTTGTTTATCAAATTTGCTGGAAAATGTTATTGTTTACTGTTTATGGGGGTGTTTTAGAACGTTATTTATTTCCCTGGTAATGTGTACTTGTTTTGTTTTTATTTGCTGCTTTTCCTTTGCTTTAAACACGGCCTGCTGACTTTTTGACAGTACAGTGGAACCTCTCTTATAAAAACCTCCCAGTTAGAAGACTCCTCCACTAAGACTACTTCTTGAGACTTGCTCTTCTTTTTAGTATTAAAATTACCTCCCTTATAAGACCCCTTACCCTTATAAGACCTCATTTGGGATTGATTGTTGAAGGCCTTATAAGGGGAGGTTCCACTGTATTAAAACTACCTCCCTTTCATGACCTCCCTATAATCCCTCATTTGGATGATTGTTTGAAGTCCTTATAAGGAGGTTCCACTGTTTAAAATTACCTCCCTTACGAGAACCCCTCCCTTATAAGACCTCATTTGGGATGATTTTTGAAGGTCCTATAAGGGAGGTTCCACTGTATTAAAATTACCTCCCTTACAAACCCCTCCCTTTAAGACCTCATTTGGGATGATTGTTGAAGGTCTTATAAGGGAGGTCCACTGTATTAAATTACCTTCCCTTACAAGACCCCTACCCTTATAAGACCTCATTTGGGATGATTTTTGAAGGTCCTATGAGGGAGGTTCCACTGTATTAAAATTCCCTCCCTTACAAGACCCCTCCCTTATAAGACCTCATTTGGATGATTGTTTGAGGTCTTATCATGTGAGGTCCCTGTGATTAAAATTAACCTCCCTTACAAGACCCCTCCCTTATAAGAACCTTCATTTGGGATTGATTGTTGAAGGTCCTATAAGGGAGGTTTCCACTGTATTAAAATTACCTCCCTTACAAGACCCACTCCCTTATAAGACTCATTTGGGATGATTGTTGAAGGTCCCATAAGGGAGGTTCCTACTTGTATTAAAATTACCTCCCTTACAAGACCCCTCCCTATAAGACCTCATTTGGATGATTGTTGAAGGTCCTATATGAGTTCCACTGTAGTTATTATATTGGTGGCCCGTTTTCATTTCGAAGTTATGCCCCCCTTCCTATCCGAACTACCTGGTGCCTACCTCCATTTAAAGAACCCACAGATCACTTGTCCAAATCACCGGTTTCACGTGTTTTCCTCTGGTACGAAATCTTGTTTTGACTACAGGTTGAACTCCATATAAAAAATGCCCACCAAATCAAAACGAACATTTTAAAGAGGCAGCATCATTGAAGTCGGGGGCATTTGTTGTGGGTCACAGCTACCCAGAAAAAAAACCAAGGGACTTAATCGTGGTGGGTCTTTAAGAATTAATTTAGGCTGATTTTTCAGCATAATTTTAATGGAGGTTCCACTATACAATAGTTGCCATAAAAAACAAAAACAACTAAAACTCCCAATATTTTTTCCCCCTGAGGAAATTTTCAGGTAGGGTAACATTTCAATTTTTTCTATAAACAGTTTATTTCGGCGCCCTAGTTCCACCGATGCACATTGCCCGTTGTTTTTGGCAGTAAACATGCCCGAGCCGGCCAAGCGCGATCCCAGCCCGCCCCGCCGGGCCGTGCTTCCTGCGTATCGTGCACGTCACACCTGGTCCCGCCCCTTCACCGTGTGCCACCTGGTGCACGTGCTGAGGAGAACGGCCACGTGCTGCTCAAATTTCTGGATCAACAGCGGTCATATTCGCATTGCTTTCGTCACCGTGAGGTGGACTGCTCTCTGTTTCGTAGGGGTAGGTAGTGGAGTCAAGTAAAGGAGAACGGCCTACATCCTGCTCAGCAGTTCTGATCACCAGCGTCAAGTCGCATTGCTTCGTCACCAGTGAGTTGGAACTGCTCTCGTGTTCGTAAGGGTAGGTAAGTGAGTCTAAGGAGACGGGCCACATCCTGCTCACAAGTTCTGTATCAACACGTCAAGTCGCACGGCTTCGTCACCGTGATTGGACCTGCTCTCGTGTTGGTAGGGGACAAAAATCACTACAGATAAGCTGCGAAAATAGACCAACGCATGGCAGGGCCATTTTTGCAGTGGAATGGTCTTTGCATTAATTTTTGGTGGGAGTTTAGTAAAGCCTTAGCTCTTTCACACGCCTACCATATTTCAACCACAAATTCCATTAAATTTTCCTAGGGTAAGAACAAAATCCATCTGTAAGTATTGGGGATTCTTCTGTGACATATATAAAATGGTTATTATATCTTTACTTCCCAAAACTAAGACAATAAGGGTCTTTGATAATAGGACCCCAATTTGATGCCTTTTACCGGCGACAACTATGTGACTGCCCATGTGCTCGATCAGGTCGTGCGTGTTCACTCATTTGCATTACATGCTGCTCGATCAGTCTGACTCAGTCGGACCCAGTCGGTGACAGGGCCGAATAGGGTGGGTTCTAAATTTCACTGATCGAGTCTGATCAATCAGATGGCTTGTGACCTCTTCTGTTCGGGAACAAAATTTGGTCACGTCACGACCTGATCGAGTCCCCATATGAAGGCATCGCATAGTCCTGTCTCCAACATTAGTGACATGGTGTTTAAGACCCCTCCCCCCCCCCCCCCCCCCCACGTCATTTGTCACATTCCTCTTCTGCTATGAAGATTTCTTACCAGCTATAAGGAAACCACGTGAAAACCGTGGTTTTGACACGTGACCTGGGGGCTGGGGGGGGGGGGGGGGGGTGTCTTTAAATCACTATGGTGCTGAAATGTGACTTTGGCGGTGAAAGGGTTTTAATCTGCTATAAAGAGATATCTCTGCTTGTCACTCGTGTTGTTAACGAACTGTTTCTCTGTTTCTCTCAGTACAGCACCAAGGAGGAGGCCTTGAGGACAAGCAAGGCCCTGCACGGTGTCCGCTGGCCCTGTCCAACCCAAGACACTGCAGGTGGACTTCTCTGACAGACCGGAGTTTAAAAGGGGAAACTTTTTTCCTGAACTCCTGTCTGTCAAGAAGTCCACCTCAGTTTCTTGGGGTTTGGACAGGGGCCAGCGGCACCGTGCAGGCTTGCCTGGTCCTCAAGCCTTCTCCTTGGGGCTGTACTGAGAAACAGAGACAGTTCGTTACAACACGAGTGCGCAGCAGATATCTCTTCTCTAGCAGATTAAAACCCTTCACCGCCACAGTCACATTTCAGCCCATAGTGGATTTAAAGAACACCCCCCCCCCCCCCCCCCCAAGCCCGCCCAGGTCACGTGTCAAAATCGACGGTTTTCACGTGTTTTTCCCTCTAATAGCTGGTAAGAACTCTTCCTAGTCATAAGAGTGGATGTGACAAATTGACGTGGGGGGGGGGGGGGGGGGGGTGAGGGTCTTAACACCTATGTCACTAATGTTGGAGACAAAGCCTACTAGCGACTGCCTCATATGAACTCGATCAGGTCGTGACTTTGACCAAATTTTGTTTCCGCACAGAAGATTCAACAAGCCATCTGATTCGATCAGACTCGATCATTGAAATTTAACCCACCTATTCGGCCTGTCACCTGACTGGGTCCCGACTTGAGTCAGACTCATCGAGCGCAGTGTATGCAAATGAGGTGAAACGTCACGACCTGATCGAGTCACATGAGGCAAGTCACATAGTCTGTCGCAGGCTTAAAGGCATCAAATTGGGGTCTCTATTACCAACGACCCTATTGTCTTATTTTTGGGAAGTAAGATATAATAACCTTATTTTATATATGCACAGAAGAATCCCCAATACTGCAGATGGATTTTGGTTCTCTACATAGGTAATTTAATGGATTTTGTGGTTTGAAATATGGCTGCGGTGGAAGAGCTAGGCCTTTACTAACTCCACAATTAATGCAAAGACTTCACTGCAAATGGCCTGCCATGCGTTTGTCTATTTCACAGCTTATGTTAGTGATTTTTGTCCCTACCAACACGAGAGGCAGTCCAACTCCGGTACGAAGCGGTGCGCTTGACCTGTTGATCCATAAAAAAAAAAAAAAAAAAAAAAAAAAAAAAAAAAAAAAAAGAACTTGCTGAGCAGGATGTGGCCCGTTCTCCTTTTCTGACTCCACTTTACCTACCCTACGACACGAGAGCAGTCCAACTCACGTGACGAAGCAATGGCGACTGACGCTGTTGATCCATAACTTGCTGAGCAGGGGGGATGTGCCCTTTCTCCTTTACGACTCCACTTACCTACCCTACGAACACAGAGCAGTCCAACTCACGTGACGAAGCCTGCGACTTGACGCTGTTGATCAGAATTGCTTTTCAGCACGCGGCCCGTTCTCCTCAGCACGTGCACAGGTGGCACACGTGGAAGGTCGGACCAGTTGCTACGTGGCACGATACGAGTCACCGGCCCGCGCCGGGCTGGGATCGCGCTTGCCGCTCGTGCATGTCACTGCAAAAACAACGGGCAATGTGCATCGGTGACTAGGCCGCAATAAACTGTTTATACAAAAAATTGAAATGTCCCTACCTGAAATATTTCCTCAGGGGAAAAAATATTGGGAGTTGTTATTTTTTTTTGTTTTTAATGTCAACATACTTGTATAGTGGAACCTCCCTAATAATTTGATGCGCCTTCGAATCAGCCTAAATTAATCTTAAAGACCCACCACGATTAGTCCGCTTGGTTTTTTTTTCTGGGTAGCTGTGCCCACTCAATGCCCCGACTTCAAATTGTGCTGCTCTTTAAAATGTTTCGTTTTGAATTGGGGGGGGCATTTTTTAATATGTGAGTCAAACCTGGGTCAAAAACAAGATTTCTTACCAAGGGAAAACAGTGAAACCGTGATTTTGACACGTGATCTGTGGGTCTTTTAAATGGAGTAGCCACTCGTAGTTCGGATAGGAAAGGTGGCCTAACTTCGAAATAACACGGCCACCAATATCATAACTACAGTGGAACCTCCCTTATAGGACCTTCAAACAATCATCCCAAATTAGGGCTATAAGGGAGGGGTCTTGTAAGGGAGGTAATTTTTATACAGTGGACCTCGCTATAGGGACCTTTCAACAATCATCCCAATGAGGTCTTATAAGGAGGGGTCTTGTAAGGTAGGTAATTTATACATGGAACCTCCCTTATAGGACCTTCAACAATCATCCCAATGAGTCTTATAAGGTAGGGGTCTTGTAAGGGAGGTAATTTTTAATACAGTGTAACCGTGCCTTTAAGCTTCAACAATCATCCTCAAATGAGGTCTTATAAGGGAGGGTCTTGTAAGGGAGGTACTTTTAATACAGTGGAACCTCCCTTATAGGACCTTCAACAAGTCATCCCAAATGAGTCTTATAAGGGAGGGGTCTGTAAGGGAGGTAATTTTTAATACATTGGAACCTCCCTATAAGACCTCAACAATCTCCCAATGAGGTCCTTATAAGGGAGGGGTCCTTGTAAGGGAGGTAATTTTAATACAGTGGAACCTCCTTATAGGACCTCAACAATCATCCCAAATGAGTCTTAATCAGGGAGGGGTCTTGTAAGGGAGGTAATTTTTAATACAGGGGAACCTCTTATAAGACCTTCACAATCATCCAATGAGGTCGATAGGGAGGGGTCTTGAAAGTGAGGTAGTTTATACAGTGGAAACCTCCCTTATAAGACCTTCAACAATCATCCCAAATGAGGCTTATAAGGAGGGTCCTTATAAGGAGGTAATTTTAATACTCAAAAATAAGAGCAATGTCTCAGAGAGTACGTTCTTATGTGGAGGGCGTCTTCTAATGGGTCTTATAAGAGAGGTCCACTGTACTGTCAAAAAGTCAGCAGCCGTTGTTTAAAAGCAAAGAAAAGGCCGCAAATAAAAACAAACAGTACCATTTCCCAGGGATAAATAACGTTCTAAAACACCCCATAAACAGTAAACAATAACATTTTCAGCAATTTGATAACAAAAATGTTAACAAAACAAACAAAACAGAGGCAAGCCTTCAAGGCTCACTCGAACAGGAACACGTGGGACAACAACAAACAAGAGATTGAGGGGGTGTCTAAAGTCAGATTGCCCATAAAATTTTAAAGTACAAATGAAATTTAATTATATTAAATTGAATTAATTTAAATATTATAAATATTCTATCGTTAATGGCTGCACCTAAAAATTAAAATAAATTATAAAAAAAGTGCCCGTGCTGAGAATCTACCGGAACCATTGGCATGACCGACA
>CM065695.1:7079327-7099327 GCA_017654935.2 Phymorhynchus buccinoides | reverse complement strand
AAGGGGAAAGGCAGAGTCAAAGAGAGTGGCAGATTAGAGGAAGTTACAAGCACAGAACTTCCAGAAGGTGTGGGAACTATTTTTACAGAATCCCCACGTGGGAGAGACTCGTGGAGGGGTCGGGGACGTCCAGCTCCCCGTATGGAGGCACGAGGCATCCACCCACTGCCTCTCCCCGGAATTTCTCGGGGTAGAAAAAGAGCATGCACGGTACTGACCTCGGGCCGGATATGTCTGAGAGATGACAGACCCATTCCAGAGCTCTCTGGTCCTTGTTTACTGCCGCTGCACACCCTGCGAAAGACAGACATAGACACCCAACACTGTTAGAACAGCGTGCATAGGACATTCTGCTTGTCTGTAGTGTCGCTCTCTCTAGTCTGTCTGTCTGTCTGTCTGTCTGTCTGTCCAATTCTGTCTGTACTGTCTGTCTCTCTCTCTCTCTTCTCTCTCTCTCTCTCTCTCTCTCTGCTCCTCTCTCTCTCTCTCTCTCTCTCTCTATCTCCTAAGGCGTGTATTTTGTTTCCTTGTGGTCTTTATTATGTATCTGTTTCGTGGCTATAGAATTAATGAGTTTATTTGTTTTCTATTTTGACATGTTATGCCACCTTGTTATATTGTAATTCTTTCTATTTTATTCTTTTCATGAATTAATGTTTTGTGGATGTATGTTCCTTGATATGTACTCATTCTTTGAAATGGGCCTAAGGCCTAATCAGTAAATCATTCAGACTCAGACTCAGATTCAGACACTCTCTCTCTCTCTCTCTCTCTCTCTTCCTCTCCTCTCTCTCCTCCTCTCTCTCTCTCTCTCTCTGTCTCCTCTCTCTCTTACTCTCTCCTCTCATGCAATCTGTGTTTAGACTTGTTTTTGCTTATGATAGACGTCTTCTACTCAGGAAAACGTTGTGAAAAGGTTTGCCTTGTTCTTATACAAAGCCTTTAAGTTTTGTTCTACATTGTGTTCTTGATTGTAATTTTCTTGATTTGGATATATCAACTATTATATGTCATTTGTTTATTGTAAATTACCCCATTCATAAGGGGCCTTGGCCTTTCATGAATAAATCTTCCGAATCTCTCTCTCTCTCTCACTCTCTCTGTTTCCATCTCTCTTGTAGCTTAGTTTTTTTTATAAATCGTTCGAAAGAGCCACTACTTTTTTTTTTTTATCAATGTAGGCTATCCCAGCAGAAATAATATAGACACACGTCTCTCATGTCTGTGGAGCGAGCCTGTGCGATACTGTTCGTAATACTTTAAAAACATCGACAACACACCTTTAAAAAACAAACAAAAAAGTGGGATTCTTATTTGTGACCCAGCACCACGAAATGGACATTAAGTATCACTTGTGGCGGTGCCCATAGCCGATGAGGTTTAACCGAGGCGTGAGTCACCGCTACAGCTATCCGTATTAATAAAAAACACCGGACTTTACTGTTTTCGTACTGCCTCTGGGTACGGACACTGGTATTCGTCGCACCCTCCGAGGCATTGTTATTGTTACCAACCATGTTTGTATTTACAAATATCCCATATTGTTGAATTCAGAACAAGAGGACGTAAAACTCCATTTTTCTATCTCCCCCGAAAGGGACATTATTAAGGCTGGGCTAGTTTCTCACAACAGGCTTGCAAAGTCAAAAATTTCATTTGCATTTGTTAATTTCGAGTTATGGGTATTTGTGTGTTCCCTTATCTTTCATTATTTATAAAGGATAATCTTTAATATTGTCTCTAAATGGTCTTATGAATGTTTTAAAACGAGTAGGTCAATGCATTTTCTTCAGCTAGGCTAGACTTTAGACTGAGTTTTCTCAAAATGGCCGATGCTCACCCTACTAACTTTAAATGCTCATGCTCTTAAACGGAAAACATATACAAGAATGATCCTTGTATCATTAAAAGCTGTATTTTATTAACCTTTTTAGCTAATAACCTTTTTGGCAATACTAACCCTATCCCTAACCCTGACACTACCCCCCCCCCCCCCCCCCCCCCCCTATAAGACGGGACAACGCAATGAACCACGACTGTGACAAATGGCGCCGTGTACTGCAATACATAGGGGGGGTCCTATTAGATAATGGCCTAGGGTTAGGGATAGGGTTAGTATTCCAAAAAGGTTATTAGCTAAAAAGGTTAATAAAATACAGCTTTATGTTTGGTAAGAAAGGCAAAAACGGGAAATGGAATTAACCGAGAAATGCAGGGGGGGGGGGGGGGGTGGCACATCTTGACCTTTACCGGTCAAGTTGACACTCAATATCCCTTTCGTGGTGCTGGGTCTCATTTGTGTTTCAGATAAAAACAAACACACACACACAAAAAAAAACCCCAAAAAAAACCCAACAACAAAACACATCCGGATAAAAGAAAGGTTTGAATAAAATCACTTCTACTACCCCTCCTCACCCCATCCCATTTGCACCCGTTAAAGAAAAAACAACAAAAATCAACAACACGCAACACCCCCCCCCCCCCCCCCACCCCAGTAACAACCCCAACAAGACGCGCGCAAATCTGTCCCAGTTAGACCTTTTGCTAATTGTTCTGAGTATACTAATGATAATATTCGTTAGGAATTATCAGATTAAAAAAAGTTCACATTCTCCCAGAATTAAGCAGGCTACCAATGGTCGCATAAAGGTCTCTGTACACGTGAACATTTCCCCACTCTTTCCCCATGGCATCACAGTGACAGGCCAGTCATTAAAGGTCTCTGCACACGTGAACATTTTGTCACTTTCCCCATGGCAACACAGGGACAGGCCAGTCATTAAAGGTCTTTGTACACGTGCACAATTTCCCACTCTTTCCCCATGGCATCACAGCGATAGGCCAGTCATTAAAGGTCTCTGTACACGTGCACATTTTCCCACTCTTTCCCCATGGCATCACAGCGATAGGCCAGTCATTAAAGGTCTCTGTACACGTGAACATTTCCCCACTCTTTCCCCATGGCATCACAGCGACAGGCCATTCATAATATGACTTGCACACCACTGTGCTGCCACGGTGAAAGAGTGAAAAATGTTCACGTGTACAGAAACCTTAACGATGAGCACAATGACATTTTTTGTATATACCAGGGCGGTGTCTGGTTGTGACTGATGGTGAACCCCCCAGCCTTCGTGTCCGAGTCTGAGTCTGGACCTGAGTGGTCACTGTTGTCGCCGTCTCCTTCGCCTTCGCTCTCCTCCGAATCACAGCTTTCTCCCTGATTATTAGCAGAAAATGACATTATAATTTACGAAAGAAAGTTAGACTGATAAGAGTTAGCTTAGCAGATCAAGGAATATGAAAGAAAAGTTTCTTTCCAATAGAAATGATACAACATGGAGCCTAATGACCCCCCGCGGGGATACCAGGTGGTCTTCCGTACAAATAGTTTCCCCCACCTTCTGGAAGTTCTGTGCTTGTAACCTCCTCTAATATGTCACTCTCTTTGACTCTGCCTTTTCCCTTGCTTTGTGTCATCTACTATCTTTCTGACTTTTGGGCCCATTCTCCTGACTTTTTTTCCCAAAAACATCTTCCATATAGTTTTCTCCTTTGAGCTCCTCCGAAATCGGAATTGTCAGCTGAGGGCCAAGACACCAGTGAAAACTGGAAAATGGACACATACGTAAACATTGAGGTCTTATGGCCCAGGAACTCAGAAGAAGAAGAAGAAGAAGAAGAAGAAGAAGAAGAAGAAGAGCCTAATGTAAAACGACTTTAAAAAAAGAAGTAGCAAGCAAATGAATTGATTGAAATGATAAGTTTTGTGAAAGAAACAAGCAAACAAAAACACACCAAACAAACAGAATGCCACAAACAGAGCAAAAACAGACAATGTTTTCATTGTTATTTTTCAAAAGATATTTATTCTCTATTATGAGTTTAGATTGAAAGTTAGGCCTGTCCTTCACCGTAATTATACCTGTGTATCTTATATTGAAGAACCAAACAGTTGTTCATAAATCTTACTGTTAAACAACAACAACAACAACAAAAAGAAAACCACCACCTTTTAACCAACAAAAAACTAAACAACATAAAAACAAGCGCGAAATCGCAATAGTTTGTGGCACGCGGTCTATTTTTACCACTCCAATCATGAGTTACCTCCCCTGGCTTTTCAATAATTTTAATCTGTAAACCAGAATGTTATCTCTGCACCATTTCGTAACTTTTTATATCTTTTGGAAAACATTTAAAACTATGTATCCTACTTATACTCATCAAAAGAAGCACCGCATACTCGTCGTGTCTGTTGTAGTGTCTGTATTACATATGTTTATTATTTTGTACGCTTTTAAAATACATCATTTTAAAGAGCGGCCAGAAGTGTAGCCTCGATTTGAAGTGCGACAATTTTGTCAAAATGTGCGACAATTTTGGACCGACAGACCGACCGACAAAGTGAGTTATAGGTTTGTGGCTTGAGCCACAAACAAAAAGCTTTGGTATGAAAAGGACAAATGTATTTGATTGAAAATATAACATAAGTTGTTGAACCTTTAAGTTAATGATATCAAAAGCAACGCTTTGGAAGACAAGTTATTTAATAATAATAATAATAATAATAATGCTGAACATTTATATGGCGCTTTACTCCCTTTGCAGGGAGCTAAAAGCGCTTTACATAGACAATAAAACACAAATAAGTTAACATTATACACATAAGACTCACTAAAATCAAATAAAATATACATAAAATAACATTATTTAAACAAAGCCCTGTTCATAACCACAAAATTTGAAACAATATTACAATATTATAAGAAAAGAAACAAAATTGCTAGGTAAATCAAAGTTCATGAGCTACGTTATCGCGCAAACACACACACTAACAGAGACGCACACAGTCACACACCATGCACGTGCACGCACACACGCACACGCACACACACACACACACACGCGCGCGCGCGCGTGCACACTCACACACACACACACACACACACACACACACACACACACACACACACACGCACGCCGCGCGTGTTATTATTACAACCAAGGTACCACAGTGGAAACGCTACCTGGGTGGTTGCATCATGAATGGGGAGGGTCCTGGTCCTCTGGGTCTGCGTCACTGTCGTGACAAAGCCTTTCATCCTGCCCCCGCATTCTTCATCCTCGGAATACCTGTCCTCTTCGTCCGTGCATTGCTCGTTATCATCGTCTGTACCCCAGTCTTCTTCCTTGCTGCTGATCTCCTCGTTCCCAGAGCCTCCGCCATTGTCTTTATATCCCTTTTTTCTTCCTTCTTCTTGATTCAATCCGTCTCCCTTTTCTCCACCACCACCACTACGTCTGTCTTCTTCTTCGTGACTCGTTTTCTCTTCTTCGCTGCAGATGTCTTCTTCGTAGCACAAGTCCTCTTCTTCGGTGAAGTAGCTATCTACGGCGGCGAACCGAATTCTTTTGGTGGTCGAGTTGCTGTTGTCCTTTTTCTCCCCAATAGTCACTTCTTTATCCGTGCCCGTGTTTTCTTTCTGGTCGCAGTTTTCTTTGATGTCAGAAGCCATGTCGGTTATATCAACGAGGGTGTCATCTTTCTCTGAGCGGCCATTTTCTTTAAGACTCCTGTCCCGTTCGTCTAGGAGACTTTCATCTTCCTTTTGGTTTCTGGCTTCGCTTTTGATGCAGGACTTTGCAGGTTTCTTGTCTTGGTTGTCTTTGTTCCTGCATCCGTCTTCTTGTTGGGTGCCTCTGTTTTGTTCCTCCCCATATCGTAGATCTTCGTCTCTTCTGGTGATTCTCTTCCCTTCAGCACCGTTCTGAATATTGGTATTTTGATCACCTTTGTCAGCTTCTGCGCAATGTCTTTCTTGCTTGGCCTGTAGGATGCTTAACTTCTTGTAAAGTCGGTCTTCTTCAAGGTATCTGTCATCGTCTTCGCTCACAGGATAATCGGTGCTGCTATCGTCGTCACCTTTGTACCACCTCCTGTCTCTTTCTTTGAATTTCTTTGGTTTTGTTCTGGACCTCCTGTGGAGGTCACCAAAACCTGTGCTGTTGTCATCAAATCTTTCACTGTCATCGCTGAGTCGTGTGCCATCATCATCATCACTGAAGCTACTGTCGTGTCTTCTGCGCCTCTTGTTCTTATATCTTCTGTCGCTGTCCGTTTTTCTTTTGCGTGTATATTTTATCTTGCTTCTGCGTCTTCTGGATTTGGTACCGAGTCTTCTGACGGCGTCACTGAATGGCCTGTTTTCATCACTGAAGCTTGTACTGGTGTCGTCGAACATCGCATTTCGGGCTCCAAACACCTTTCCTTTTCTATTCAACCGTCTGTACCGGTCACCAAATTTCGAATTGATTGTAGAGTGTTTGTCAAAGGATTTCATTTGCTTTCTGACACTCTCATCCAGAAAGTTACTAAATGCAGTGTCGTCACCACCCAATCCCCAGTCATTGTTGACATCTTCACCACTGTACAGCAGGTCGTCATCACTAATTCCATCGCCTTTCTCGTATCTTCTATTGTCCTTAACATTTCCTCGAAGCCTTTCTCGTTTGCTCCCTCCCTTGTCTTCCATCCCGCGCATCTCCTCCCCAAAGTGGTCTTCGTAATGTTGGCTATCTTCCTCAATAAAAAGGCCAGTATCTTCAGTGTACAAGTTGCTGTTTAGTTCGTTGGAAACATTATCTGTTCTGTCCTGACTGCCTAAGGTCTGTGACCTGGCATCTAGGTCAGAGCTTTTATGTGTGTTCTTGTCCCATTTGGGATTGTCTGTTTCTTTGCGTTCACCAGATTCACCATCGTTGGACCAGTCATTTTCCTTTTTAAAATTGGCCCCTTCTTCTTCGAACCCATCAAACGTGACGTGAAAGTCACCGCGGTTGTTGTTATTGCTGATTGGTTCGTTATCTTCACCCCAGTCAGTTTTGTTTCTGGCATCGTCTTCGTTAGTGCTGTTGGTCCTTTCTCTGTGCTGAGTGTCTTCTTCTCTGCAAGAACCATCTCCCTCCTCATTCCTGTCGTCACAGTACAAGGTGCTGTCTCTGTTGTGCTCAGTATGTTTCTTGCGAGGATTAGGATCGCTGTTCCTTTTGGAAGTGATTTTGCTCTTGTTCCCGCGCACATCCTTGGTGTGACAGCTAGATTCCCTGCTGAAGGTATCATCGTCGTTTTCTGGGTATCCGCCATCGTCTTCGAGGTCGTTGTCTTCATTTTCGTACTGTTCTTCATCTCTGTCATTGTCCGCCAAAGGCGCATCACCTTCTTCACAGTTCTTAGCTCCTGTTTCACAGCACTGGTCATCATCTTCATAGTAACTGGTCTGTTTTGGGTCAAACTGACCTCCTAGATTGTTGCACTGGTCGCCTTCAGCATACTGATTATCTTCGTTGCCAATGTAATCTCCCCCTACATCAATATTACCTTCATCACATTGCTTGCCATCTTCCTCCGCACATGCTTCATTTTCTTCGCATCTCTCGTTTCCATTGTTATAAGTACAATTTTCATCGGGTTTCATATCATCGTCATTCACGGCTTCTTCGTTCCTTTCATCCTCGTCTTTATTCCTTTCATCGTTGATACACCCATCCACTTCCCCTTCGTTTTTGTCATCTTCCAACCCGCAGTCTTCCTCTTCTGATTTTACATTATTTTGACATGCCTCATTTCCTTCGCTGTGCTTGTCACCTTCGTTTGTACTGTCTTTATGCTGCATGTCATCGTTGCCTTTGCATGTGTCACTTTCTTCGTTTTCTCCTGTGTAAATACTGACTTCTTCATCGTGTGTGCCATCATTTGCATTGTCTTTGCTGTTTTCACCAGACCTGTTCTGTTGACTGCTGGAAGTGTTTTGTTCATCACTTTGTCTTCCGTCTCCTCCGCCAAATGTCCTATTGTTGTCACAATTTGTTCTGTTTTTCGGATTGTCTTTGTCCATGTGTTCATATGAGTTATTTTCATTGTTATCGTCTTCTTTTTTCACATCACTCTCATTGTCTGCATTGTAACGATTGCCATCCCCTAAGCTTGCATCTTCATCGCATACAACGTCTTCATTACCACTTCCTTGCTGTTCTTCATCAAAGTGTTTATCTTCCTCATTGTGCATATCGTCATCTTCTTGGTCAAACTCGGAAATTCTGTCTTTATCATTTAACTCACACTCTCCTTGTGTTTCAGAAACGTTTTCCAGATTTATCTTTGTCACTTCCTCATAACTCCTATCCACAATTTCGTTCTGATATCTTTCCAAATGTTTACTGCCACTATCGGGATGCTCATCTCTCTCTATGTTACCGTAACCTTCGTTTTCACCTTTGGTATTTCCATGTCTGGACTTTTTGGCCTGAAGACTAAAGCAGTCGGTTTCTTGTGAATAAGCAAAACTTGGCTGGGATTTGTGTGACTCATACCGAGAGTCTGATAGGGATCTAGATTCTGGTTCTGCTTTCGTGTGGGATCTGTCATGTGAAAGAGATCTTGATCTGGGTGTGGATCTGAACGTGTTTTCGGATCGTGAAGAGCGCGACCTGGCACCATCAATCGAAGAGGAATAGTCTTCATTCTCGTGTGTTGAAATGCTTTCTTGGACATGTGGAATGTTTGTTGAACCTGATTTAGAACTGTCTGTTATTGCTCCCTCACATGTATGCATTTTATTAGAAGTGTCTGCACATTTTCGCAATTCGTCTTCTGCATTTTGATCCTGCTTATCTCTTTTGTGGAAGGAATTTTCGGAGTCACTGATGACATCATTGCATTGTTTTTCAACTGACGAGTTTATTGCTGCATGACTGTTGTGACTTTCTTCACTACTTTGGTCAACATTCTCCGCTTTACCAGTTACTTCCATATTCGGTGGATCCACAGCAGCTGTTTCAATTTTAATACTTTTGACCTGAAGGTCAGCGCCAACAGTGTCCATAGCTATTCCTTCGTATGAGTTCACTTCAGCATTATCTGTCAACGCTTCTGAAAGGGGCTCCTGCTTGAATTCATAGAAACCAGGGTGAACCCAATATCCTTCTTGGTCAGAAATCTTCAAATCCATCACATGTCTACTGCTTGATGGTGACCAGATCAGGTGTGGATTTATTTCTTCTGCTTCAATTTCTATTTGAGAATCAAAACTAACATTTGTCCTTTCAGCTTCCTTGGAAGTTGGGTCTGGTCGTTCATTAATCACTTCTCTGTCTACAGAATGTTGGGGTTGATTTGTTTGCTCGAGTCCCTCTAATGTTGTGTCCTTACTTCCTTCGGAAGCACTAATATTAGTTTTCTTCCGTTTCTCATGAAAATCCACCGAAGAGTCTGAATTATCAGAAAATCCCGAGATTATTCTCCCATCCACATACTGGCCCTTATTTTGAACTCTTTTCTGACCGTACATTTGTTTTCCTTCGAAGTTTCTTTCAGAATCAGTACGTCTTTTTCTGCCTGGAAAGGTATTCCATTTGCCCATTTCTTCATTATATTCTTCTCCTAGTCTCGTCGCCCTCTCTGTTTGCTGAATGTTATGGGTTTCACTCGGTAACTGTGATCTGTGTGTCGAGCCTGCTTTCTGTCCTTCCACCCAGCAATGTTGCTCTGTGTTTCTGCCTTCTGGCCTTCTGTGTTGTTTGCGTGCGGTCGATAATTGTTGTGACCTGTCCATTTCATCCATTTCCCTGGCTTGTTCACACGTTTCCTTTCTAAATTTTGTTTCAACTGTCTTATTGTCTTCGTTGGTTTCACTTTGACTCGCCAATGTTCTGCTGGCTTTAGCAGAACGTTTGTGACCCTTTTCAGGATAATTGTATGACTTCCCAGGCATCATATCTTTCTGTGCTGGCATGTATGGTTGCCTGCTTGGATGCTCAGGAATGCTGTATGGTCTTGGGGTGATCTCTTTGAATCTCACATCCCTGCTCTTCTTTCTATCACTGTATTCAGGTGGGAATCTGGTACCAGCTGAATGTTCATCCAGTTTCTCAGAAAACCAGTCATCCGATATTTTCACCGTTTTTGAGGAGTTACCAGATTTGGTCTTCATACGCGTCTTGGCTTTACCGTGAGTGGATTCTGGCAGAGACTGTTCAAAACTGGATGCACTCGTATAGTCATCCTCAGTAGAAGAGATCTCTGACAGCAACGTCTGCCCAGCTTGATGACTCGTTTCTGCATCAACGTTGTCATCCGCCTCACTCTCTGGATGGCCGGAGGGAAATCCCGCACCAGTGTCCATAAAATCTTCCGGCTGATCAGATGAACCGCGGCTCATGTGAATTTTCTTCTTGCGTTTCTGTTGTTGTATGACAATAGTTAGCTGACTGAAATCACTCGCCGGACTTTCCGGGGTAGGATTTCGGGGTCTTTTGTGTGCCTGGGGAGCTCCTGGCTGAGAGTAACACCCGTGGCAATGAGACGTAGTTGGACCGTGTTTTGAGGATTGCTTATGCTTCCTCTGGCGGGAGGGTTGTCCTGTTAGTCGAGTCGCAGGAGAAGGTGATGAAGAGGAAGAAGACACTGCACCTCGTTTTCTCTCTGTCTTTCGCATCGTCCTGCTTCTGTCACTGTTCGAAGCTGCCTGTTCTGATGAACTGGATCTGGATCTGCAACCCACAAAGCACGCTATCTCTCATCACAAAAAGCAGCATCATGTTGTGGTATTCCGATGTATTTATGTTACTAACAAATCACTGGTATTACTAGGCCTGGATCTTACACTAGTGTTTCCATATTCCATTTCTGCCCACGATACAACGAAGCAAAATAAAATGAAATAAAACTGACTTTGAATATTTGTCTGAATGTTGGCCGGATGTTCTGGTTTGGCTGGAAAAGGGCGTGAACTCGTGCCTTGCTTTTGTGTCGTCTGCTGCATCTCGTCGTTTATCTCCCTTGTCACTCCTAGCACCTTCCATTTCCTGTACTCTTTTTTAATCAGCGTTTTTTTGCAAGACTCTGCAAAATAAAATGTCTGTAAATTTCTAAAATACAAAAACAAAACAAACAAAAACTAAACCTCTACCGTTTGCTCCATATTTAACGATAATTTCCATCCATAGTAGAAAATAAAGGCAAGACGGAAAGAACGCAATGAACCAAGACTGTAACCAACGCTCCGCTGTTGTGTGCATTGTGCTACAAAATTATTCAATACCAGCTTTTATTATGACTGCGATTAATTATTCAACAAAAAGTAATTAGCTAAAAACAAAAGTTGATAAAATACAGCTTAATATTTGCTAAGAAAGGCAAGTCCGAAAATGCGGGGAGAGCCGAGAAATCAAAGGGGGGGGGGGGGGGGGGGGTGTTGATTTGCACCCTTACCATGATTTTAATTCATACTGGTTTCCTTTCGACTTGTTGGTTTTCTGTTCGAGAGGTTGAAAAAAGAAAAAGAAAATATTATTCTATGTCAAATTGAAAAGAAACTATACGGAGAGCTGGAGTAGGACAACAGTTCTAAGACCCTCTGTGGTCCAGCTCTCCGTAGAGTTTCTTAGTACTTGGACCTCATCTAGTTTTCATCCTCTTGAACAGACAACCGGATTAATATGTTTTGTATCTTTGGTGTGTGTGTGTGTGTGTGCGTGTGTGTGTGTGCGTGTGTGCGTGTGTGCGTGCGTGCGCGTGTGCGTGTGCGTGCGTGCACGCGCGCGCGTGTGCACGCGCGCGCACATGCATGCGTGTGTGTGTGTGTGTGCGTGCTTGCGCGCGCGAGAGATACTACCTTTCATGTAGGCTAAGCCTAGGCCTATTGCTTTGTTTGCATTCTTAGCATATGGATAACAATTTCAATTAAAAACTGAAAAAAAACCCTCTTTTGTTAGCGTACGAAAGTTTACTTTTTTGACAGACTCCACGCAAAACCCTTGTACGTTGTTGTGCCTTTCATGAGTTAGCCTGTTGTCTCCATCTTGTATAAACAACACTTTCTTCATTAGATACAAACTTTTTCCCCCATAGAAAATCCATCTGAGCTGCAATGACACAAATAAACGTTATCGTGGTTGTTTTTTTTTACTCACGTATATGTAGGCCTACAATCCATTTTGACAAAGTGTATTTTTTCCACGCAGCCAGTTGGACAATTACCAACAGGAGTTGCATAGATAGCATCCACCGTCAGAGTAGATCACCATCCGCATCATAACCATGGAAATCTCTGGTCCAAACCAGGATTCCTACCCAAACACACCAGGATAAATCAACTTCGTGTCAAACGCCTGAACAGCAGTAGACGGAACGTTTGCGAAAGCATCTACAAAACGAACAAACTTGCAGATGTGATGGCGTTGTCCGTTGTCCACAGGATCCAGAAATCGTTGAAGAGACAAAAAGCGGAAAATGTAAAATCCTTTGCAAAATCAATAATGTAGACAAAAACAAAACTGAGGTAAACTAGGGCGCTGAAGAAAGAGCCTCACGCGCAAAACCGAGAGGCAATGCTAAAACACCGCAGAAATATATCCACTGTCTCGCTTACAGACTGACGGAGAGGGAACAACAAGAAGGACCAAAACGTTAATCCCCGCCAGTTGGTTCAAACCGCGCTCATCAGGACGTCCAGAAAATACTGACCATCACTTTTTTCAGCAACCTCAAACTCACCAATGGCCGACCATGCAGCAGCTTAGACAAAGCAAAATCCCCGCTGAAGTTTGAAACAGCTCCCTCCTTCGCTCAACACACAGTAAGTCGTGCTAATGGAAAAAAGAAAAAAAAGAATAATAAAAAAAAGCTCACTTATTTGGTTGTCAGGACAGAGCTCTGGATCTTCATTTACGTTGTAGGATCGCACAAGAAATCCACGAAGATGAATCTTCTTGGTCGATGAAGAACTGTATCACTAGAAAATATTAAGACCCCCCTTGACGAATACTGTGGTCAGTTTAGATGTGATGTAGAGCACACAAACGCACAGGAAATCCCTTTGTCAAAAAACAAATTAGAAAAAGAACTAAAAACAAATCTGCAAGAAATCCACCACGAAATGTAATCCAGTCCTCAGTGACGCGAAGTTGATCACTGTGGGAAATGTGGATGATATGTTGACGATATTATTTGATGACATCTGGATCACATCACTATCTCGTTCTTAATTGACGATATTCTCGTCACATCACCATCACTTTTCTATTGCTACAGCACATAAGTTACGCTGCTGT
Source organism: Phymorhynchus buccinoides (assembly GCA_017654935.2). Classification (NCBI taxonomy): domain Eukaryota; kingdom Metazoa; phylum Mollusca; class Gastropoda; order Neogastropoda; family Raphitomidae; genus Phymorhynchus; species Phymorhynchus buccinoides. The sequence continues at coordinate 7,086,211 of CM065695.1, read as the reverse complement.
TACACACGTCGCTGAAGCAGTTGCTAAATAAAACGAAACATCACTGAATTTTTTATTTCAAAATTCAGATTCTTTTCACTCCATAGAAATATGCCTGACGTGATTAAGGTGATGAAAATGGATATTATATAGAACCACTTCACCGATATGACAGTACTCTGTCAATCATCCACAAACAAAAATGGCGAGAAATCGGACAGACATTCTCAAGCTTTCAGTTGTTGTAGATACATCCAAGAAAGCTCAATGGCGGCATTTCTTGACGTTGAACCTAAATTTTCTGCTTTGTGATGAAGCATCCAATGGCTGGAAGCATGATTCTTGTCTTGGGACTGAATAAGGAAACACTCTTTCTTTTGAAAGATTTATCCACATTTTTACATATAAATTTGCTTCTTCATTGACTTTAAAGTAGTGTCCACCATCAGGCGCGTTTAGCCAGCAGTTTAGTCAGTTTTGAACGCACGCACGCACGCACACACACACACACACACACACACAGAGACAGTCATACAAGCACACACGCGCTCGCGCACACACACGCACGCACACGCACTCGCGCACGCACACGCACTCGCGCACGCACACGCACTCATGTACATTCCATTGGAACACATACACACTCGTTCGTGCATGCATTCATTGTACATGTGTTGATGTATGTGTGTTTTGGACACCCAACTTGTCTGATAAAGCCGCCTCGCACTATCCAACCACTTAGTTGGAAGAAAATTTAGTTGTGAACTGCATTCAACTACTTGTGGCAGTGTGCCGGATTTACCCTATCAGCAAGCATAGGCTGCATTCCCACAACTTCCTGAGTTAGTTTTAAAGGTGGACCCTGACGGATGAGTGTTTGTAAGAAACACGTCCAGATCATCAGGAAAACACCCTTTACACAGATTGCAACACTCACTTTGCTCTGGTTTCCTAGAAATCAAACCGTCAAATCGGCGATTTATCCTTGGCGGAGGTGCTGGAAGTCAAATTCTTTCACCCAAAGAGAAGGCGTGTGACGTCTCGTTTCTAATGGCCGCCAAATCGTTTGTACGAAATTTTCGCAATACAAGCCTTTTTATTTATCTTTTTAAAATTTGTATGCAGTTTATCTAAAAGAGTTTCACTCACAACAAAGGAAATAGCTTCCTTTTGTTTTTTACTGCACTACAAAAAAGAAAACGCTTAAACCACAATGGGTTTGGCCCCCACCCACCCCATCAAAAATGGCGTCTCTCTCCGGCACCTCCGCCAAGGAGGAATTGCCGTTTTGACGGTTTGTTTTCTAGGAAACCAGAGCAAAGCGAGTGTTCCGATCTTTAAAAAGGCTGTCTTTCTGGTGATCGAAACGTGTTCCTTGCAAAAACTCATCCGTCAGGGTCCACCTTTAACCCTTTCACCGCCAAAGTCGCATTTTAGCACCACAGTGATTTAACACCTATGTCACTAAAAGGCATCAAATTGGGGTCTATTATCCAAAGACCCTATTGTCTTAGTTTGGGGAAGTAAGGATAGACCTCATTTTATATATGTCACAGAACAATCCCCAATACTGCAGATGGATTTTGTTCTCTACCCAGGTAAAGTTGGTGGAATTTTTGGCTGAAATATGGCTGGCGGTGAAAGGGTTAAGTAAGTGATGCAGTCGCCAATTCCTTGAGACCTGGTTGGAAGGGTTTCATCCGACCCAAATTTGCATTTGGGATTTCTACTCACCCTGTCTAAAAGAAAGGAAAAGTGTGGAAAGGTCACAACCACTTGGTTGGAGAGTGTGAGGCGGCCTTAACACACTTAAAGGGGGACCCTGACGGATGAGATTTTGCAAGAAACACGTCGAGATCACCAGAAAGACAGCCTTTTCAAGGATCGGAACACTCACTTTGCTCTGGTTTCCTAGAAAACAAACCGTCAAAAGGGCGAATTCTCCTTGGCGGAAATGCCGGTGAGAGAAGCCATTTTGGACGGGGTGGGTGGAGGACATTCAGAGTGGTTGAAGCTTTTTTCTTCTTTGTAGTGCAGTAAAAAAAAAAGGAGCTATTTCCTTTGTTGTGAGCGAAACTCCTTTTTGGTAAACTATTAAAAAATAATCATAATAAAAAGGCCTGTATTGTGGACATTTCGTGCAAACGATTTGGTCTAAACTCAGGCGGTCATTCTTTCACTGAAAGAATCTGAATTCTAGCACCTCCGCCAAGGAGGGATCGTGATTTGACGGTTTGATTTCTAGGAAACCAGAGCAAAGTGAGTGTTGCGATTTCCGTAAAGGGTGTTTTCCTGGTGATCTCGACGTGTTTCTTGCAAAAACTCATGCGTCAGGGTGCCCCTTTAACACACTTAAACAGGTCTATATTGCTCTCTCTGCCTCTCTCTCTGCCTCTCTCTCTGCGATCAAGCGAGTCAGCGAGCAAGAAAAAGATAGATAGATAGATAGATAGAGAGAGAGAGAGAGAGAGAGAGAGAGAGAGAGAGAGAGAGAGAGAGAGAGAGAGAGAGAGAGAGAGAGAGAGAGAGAGAGAGAGAAACTTTATTACATAAGGATTAGGATTCTAGGCCAAGCCTATTCTTCCAATCTGTCCTTGGGACGAAAACTTAACCAAAACTGAAGCAAATAGAGGAGAGAAAGAAAAAAAACAAGAGAGAGAGAGGGAGGAAGAGAGAGAGATTAGAGAGAGAGAGAGAGAGAGAGAGAGAGAGAGAGAGAGAGAGAGAGAGAGAGAGAGAGAGAGAGAGAGAGAGAGAGAGAGAGAGAGAGAGAGAGCGTGTGATATCAAAATAGTACACACTCTGCAGCAGACCAAATGGATTAATAATAATCTTGACCGGCGGATATTATTAATCACGATGATGATGAAGATCCAACACACCAGAGGAGTCGCCGCACTGTAGGCCTACAGTTGATCCACGAAGCTTGTACCCAGACATAGACAACCCCATCTTTACACACACACACAGAGAACACCGTTGAATTACCATAATAGCCTATGTCAGAGATGTCCACATCTGTAACTCGAGTAGATCACATAGACAGCGTTGACAGCACTTCGGATAGGAAGCTGACATTTTCAGATTTCTACTTTTTAAAAACAAAAAAAAGAGAAGAAAATGCAATAATTCATCCAGCTAGCGAATATTATTGACAGGTTTTTATATTTGTTGTTACTTTTGGGGTTTTTTAGTCATGCAAAACAAATCTCCACGTAAGGTCTTTAAATTATCTTTCATATGGCCTACATACATACATGTCATAGTATACGTAAAGGTAATACTTCACACTGAAGAAAAAAAGAAAAGAAAGCTTAAAAATACCTTCTGCATCGCGTCATAGATACATAATGGTATCGTCATTCATATTCAAGAAATTTTTTTCTTGAAACCATCTTCTGTTACATGTTATAGATAATGCATATACAAGTATCGTAGTTCACATTTTGAAGACAAAGAAATCTCCGTCGTTCAGCATCATCATTTGTCGTGCCGTTGTTTGCTGGTTTTTATTAAACCACACCCTACATCACTGTTTCAGAGAGCCAGCCTACGACTGACAGCAAACCTGCAAAGTCACCCATGTTTATGGGACTCTTTTCTTCGGGTACGGTAACCATGTGTGCGTCTTAATTCAGTTAACACGAGTAGTACTATGTAAATTAGACTTGCCAAACGGTTGGCTGTTTATGCTAATTTACTTGTTACTACCCGCGTTAGCTGTTTAAGATACATTAATCAATACCGTACCCAAGTGCTTTCTTTCTTTCTTGCTTGCTTTCTTTCTTTCTTTGTGTGTCTGTTTTTCTCTCGCTCACGATCGATTCAACTTCTGCAGTGCACCAAGCTAGCTGAAATATTTCTCTACAGGTGTGGCATTCTCAAAATGGATTTCTTCTCAACATGTCTGCGCATATGCGAAATCGATCATGACGTACCATCACATTTTATCTTTTTGTGTATTCCACACTAAATTGACCCTAAACCTATCCCTATCCTTAACTCTTCGCACATGCGCAGACATGTTGAGAACAAGTCCATTTTGAGAACGCCACACAGGGCCTGGCGACGCAGAAGAATGATGTTCTTTTCCCCCCTTTAAACTTGCTTTGACACCGTATGACAAACCTAATCAGATATATTGCGTGCCCTCACATGTAGCGCAGGCAGGCCTAGGCACAATCGATCTCGCTCACAGTTTTGTGTCAACTTGCTCTTTACACGTTTGACAAACTTAATCATACATTTTGTGTGCCCTCACATTTAATCTAAGGCAGGCCTATCTCGTCACAATCGATTTCGCTCACTTTTGTCAACTTGTTCTTTACACGTATTTTATTTTCCAAAGTCGTATATACAACACAAGTATGAACACACTGTTTTCTTTCTGTCGACTCATTTCGTTAGTAAATACGTCTACCACATGCTGACTGAATCGATTGAAAATCATAAATATCACTATCGACTGACATTGCTCGATCGTGGGTTGTGAGTTATTTCCCTTTCTCACCGTCATATTGCGCAAACTCATTGAATTCAGCGCAAAGCAATTTCAAGGTTTATTTCCGAAAGCCCCTTGGGGGTACATGGAATAAAAAGAAAAATCGGAAGAAAATGAACGGAAAAGAAACAAAATTCAAAGAAAAGAAATGAAAAAAGACAAACCACAAATTACACAGAAAGGGCCCGGCATAAGCAGCTGTCTTGCTATGCCAGGCAATGCAGCGAATCACACCACAACATTACATATAAACCAAACAACAAGAATGCAGCAACATCCTACAACAACATCACCAGTCACACAAACTACAACACACAACATTTCACAATACATCTCTATCGCACACATTAGCCATGTGATCTGTAGCAGTAATTTACACAGCATGTCACAACAGCAAGAAACCTCAATCAAAACACAGCATAATATGACACAAACTAGCACACACCAGCGATTCAAACAACAACTTTGTCACAATACATGCTATAACTCACACGTCAGCCATCAAGCAACAACAGGACATATACAATGCATCTAGAAACAGCATTGTAAGGGAAGACGGGGTAAAAAGCGCATGGGCGGGTAAGAAGCCCACCCCAATTATCTCATGAAATGAAGCACATTTCAGTCTCATTTTGCCCATGAGACGAGCGTTAATGTCTAGCATTCGTCTCATGGGCAAATTTGACTGAAATTTTCTTTATTTCATGAGATAATTGGGGTGGGCTTCTTACCCGCCCATGCGCTTTTTACCCCGTCTTCCCCTACTTGTCATCTACCCGAAATGTGAACGAACCTCTTTTCCCAGGCCTTTTAGACGCCTAGATCCTCGCCTAGAGTATACTTTACGTCCTCCCGATCTTAAAAAGAACATATGGGACATTACTTATTTATAAAGTTGTGGGGATGGGGGGGGGGGGGGGGGGGGGGGGGGGGGGGGGGGGCGGAGAGAGAGAGGAAAAAAACCGTTTAATTTTTTTTTTTTAATAAAGTGTTTGTTTCTGTTTGAATAAAGTTTAAGTGCCATGGCTCGTATTAGTTTGACCCGTTAAGACGCCTTCCCCAAGGTCTATTTATGCTTTAAAGACCCCGCACGTCACGTGTCACATTCCATCTTATGCTAGGAAGATTTCTTAAAGACCCCCCACGTCACGTGTTTATTCCCTCTTATGCTTGAGAGATTTCTTAAGATATCTTACCAGCTGTAAGAGGGAAAACACGTGAAAACCGTGCTTTTGACACGTGACGTGGTGGGTCTTTAAGTTTTATACTAAACGACCCTGTTTCCATGATTCTATCATAAAGATGTGTTTAGCGTGGTGTTTCTTCTGCGCACCTGGCAGTCATTTCTCAGAAATCAGAAACTGAGATAATAAAGATGATTTGATTTGATTCCCCTGAAGTCGGAGTATGGCCGTCCATGTGGCGGGGTCCCTTTAAAAGCAGCCATACACGTAATCTTCCCACCCAAGGCCATGCGAAATGTTCACATGGCACTGGGTGTGCCCCCACAGTGTTTAAGCTGTGGAACGAAAACAACAACTTGACAGAATATTTTTCGTCTTCATTTACACAAGGGTGACCCAAAAAAATAAACCCTTAAATTCGCTAATGTTTAATAATCAAGCTATCATTTTCATTTTTCAGACATAATAATTATAGAAAACTCAAAGAATGAAAGGTTGCAAGAGTTTGTTGCATCAGCTACCATACATCTGTATTGTTACTAATTTGGGACTTTACTGGTGCTGCGCCGCCTCCAGGCATTGCCTCCAGTATTGTTCCCACCATCTTTATATCTACTAATGTCCCATATGTGTCTGTTCCAGACCGGAGGACGTTAAACAGATTTTTATTCATTCATGCAAAAGTCTGTTTTCTCCCCCACATGTCTTCGAGTGTTCCAGAAAATTACAGTTTCCGTAGGAACCCATTTTCCGAAAAAATCAAATTTTCAGGCACTAAAGACATTCTTACAATTTCAAGGTTTTCATAATATCGGGGAAAAAGATCTCAATAATTTCTGGGCTCAAGGCTGAAAAAGTCAGGGTATATAGTCTTTTTGTATTTCAATGTTTAAAACAACAACAAAAACACACAACCCCCCAAAAAAACAGACAGTCATTTTTGAGATATAGACAGTCTGTAGACAATTAATATTTTCTGACAATTGTTTTTTCTTCTGAAAATGGGTTACCATGGAAACTTATTATTTTAAAGCTCTCCAACACATTCTAGGAAAATAAACCGTGGTAACCGCTCATGCATGACATCTTTGTAAAATCGAAAAATCTGGATTACTGAAAATTATTTTAATAATTTAGTGGGTTGCAAGTTTGTAGTCACCTTATCACTTTGCGTGCTATCCCCCTGTCTGTCTGTGTCTGTCTGCGTGTCTGTGCGTCTA
>CM065695.1:7051827-7076827 GCA_017654935.2 Phymorhynchus buccinoides | reverse complement strand
AGAGAGAGAGAGAGAGAGAGAGAGAGAGAGAGAGAGAGAGAGAGAGGGAGAGAGAGACAAATGTAGATATACACACAGAGAGAGGGAGAGAGAGAGACAGAGAGAGAGAGAGAGAGAGAGGGGGGAAACAGACAAAGACAGAGAGAGACAGAGACAGAGACTGAGAGACACACAGAGAGGGTGGTGTATAGACAGAGACAGAAACAGAGACAGAGACAGAAACAGACAAAGACAGTCAGAGAGACAGAAAAAGACAGAGAGACAGACAGACAGAAAAAGACAGACAGAGACAGACAGACAGAAAAAGACAGACAGAGACACACTGAGAAAGAGCCCAGCACTTAATAGACAGACAAGAGACAGTTTCACAGGTAGAGAGAGATACATGTAAATAGCTAGACTAGAAACGGACAGCCTGAACAATACATCTACTGCAAGACACACACACACAAATCTATAGCGCTACACAGAGAGCTCTAAAAGATGGGCGTGGCCCCCGCGAGTATACATAGGCCTACCTGTGTGCGTATTTGTAAAGATTGCGTTCGGATTCTCCCTTTCCCATCTCGCCTCAATCATGGTATTTCGGAACGCGCACGCCCATTTTAGAGCCATGCAAATGATTTCACCGAATGCATGAAAATCTGTTTAACGTCCTCCGGTCTGGAACAGACACACATATGGGACATTAGTAGATAATAAAGATGGTGGGAACGATCCCGGAGGCAATGCCCCGAGGCAGTGCAACACCAGGAAAGTCCCGAAGTTTTAACAATAACAGATGTGTGAACCATGACTGCTTAATCTTCTTCTTCTTCTTCTTCTTCTTCGATCGCTCAGACAGTTTCCTGTTAATCATGAGCGCAGCTGCGTCATGCTGCCGTTATGCGCCTAACTAAGAAATAGTTAGGCCCAGCAAGTCCGACTTCGGCTGGAGGAAATGCTTTTGAAAGTGTTTCGTGAAAAATGGCAGGAGAATGGACCGGGTAAGGCAGAAAGATAGTAGATGACAGTAAGCAAAAGGGAAAAGGCAGAGTCAAAGAGAGTGACAGATTAGAGCGGGAAGTTACAAGCACAGAACTTCCAGAAGGTGGGGGAACTATTTATACAAAAGACCCCCCGGTATCCCCACGGGGGAACTGCTTAATGATTTCACCGACTGTTTCAGTTCATCTTATGCACTGGTGTCGTGGCAATCTTGTAGTTTAAGCAACCCCCTCCCCTCAAATTTCGCATTGAAAACGGTCACTGAGAAGCAACATTCTGCCTTTCTCGGGAAAAGGGATAGGGTTAGGATCAGCCTAGCATTATTTTCATAAAACTGAAAGAAGCTGACGTTGAGATGAAGGGTCGTAACTATGCCGGTGTCGTTTTGCGTTAAAACTGTATCAGATTATCCAGTTTAGTCGAAAGAAAGAGGTTTGTGAATATCACTCAAATAAACGTTAACGCTCACACACAGAGAGAGAGAGAGAGAGAGAGAGAGAGAGAGAGAGAGAGAGAGAGAGAGAGAGAGAGAGAGAGAGAGTGAGAGAGAGAGAGAGAGAGAGAGAGAGAGAGAGAGAGAGAGAGAGAGAGAGAGAGAGAGAGAGAGAGAGAGAGAGAGAGAGAGAGAGAGAGAGAGAGAGAGAGAGAGAGAGAGAGAGAGAGAGAGAGAGAGAGAGAGAGAGAGAGAGAGAGACAGAGAGAGAGAAACAATGAGACTAGCACACTCATAAGTGTACACACACTTACAAATCTCCAGCGCGACTGCGCACGCAAACACACCCTGACACATTCATATAACACACACTGACACATTCATGCACACACACTGATACATTCATATGTATACACACACACAAGTGCGCGTGCGCATGCACGCACTCACAAACACACATATATAAATACATGCAAACACACACACATCTCCCAAGCAAAAAAATAATAACAGGTTACATCAACGACACTTAGGGGAAGACGGGGTAAAAAGCGCATGGGCGGGTAAGAAGCCCACCCCAATTATCTCATGAAATAAAGAAAATTTCAGTCAAATTTGCCCATGAGACGAATGCTAGACATTAACGCTCGTCTCATGGGCAAAATGAGACTGAAATTTGCTTCATTTCATGAGATAATTGGGGTGGGCTTCTTACCCGCCTATGCGCTTTTTACCCCGTCTTCTAATGTTAAGATGAAATTAACCGTGGCGAACCGAGAAAAGGCGAAATGGGTAAAGTCGAACTGAACAAGGGGTGAACTGGGATGGAAAATGCTACCGCGGTAGGCACGCTAATGACACATAGCCTAATAATATCCTACCCACATTTCAAATGTCACAAGAGAAGCAGTCGATTGTTTTCTGGATTGACTGCCGTTGATATTCCCAACAACTCGAAGACTAACAGACATAATAACATTATTACGGGCTAAATGTACATGGGCAGGAAAAGGAAAGAAAAGATCGATTGATGTTCAAAGAGAGAGAGAGAGAGAGAGAGGGTGGGTGGGTGAGGGGGGGTAGAGGGGAGGGAGAGAGAGGGGGGGAGAGGGAGAGAGGGAAGGGAGGGAGGGGGTGAGAGAGACGGGGGAGTAGGAAAGGAAAAGAGGTAGATGCAGAGAGAGGGAGAGAGAGAGAGAGAGAGAGAGAGAGAGAGAGAGAGAGAGAGAGAGAGAGAGAGAGAGAGAGAGAGAGAGAGAGACAGAGAGAGAGAGAGAGACAGAGAGAGAGAGAGAGAGAGAGAGAGAGAGAGAGACAGAGAGAGAGAGAGAGAGACAGAGAAAGACGAAGACAGATACAAAGAGGAAGATGGAGAGAGAGAGAGAGAGAGAGAGAGGGGGGGGGGGGAGGCATACAAATTGTCTGTGAGTTTGTGTATGCGTGCGCGCGAGCGTGTGTGTGTTTGCAATCGAGTCTCTATCTCTTCCAGGGTGTATACATTCTCTCAAATTTTTCTCTCTTTCTCTTTCTCGTAATCCTCCTCCCAATCCCCTCTTTCTTTAGATTGTCCTCTTTGGCCAATCTCTCTCTCTCTCTCTCTCTCTCTCTCTCTCTCTCTCTCTCTCTCTCTCTCTCTCTCTCTCTCTCTCCAGCCCTGTCTTTGTCTCTCCCTTTCTCTCTTAGAGAAATATGATCATATGATCTAGCATTTTATGATGTCTCTGTTTCTTTGCTATTGCTGTTATATATATTGATTGTTGATCCTTTTTCTTATGTTGTTTAGACTTATGTGTTTTATCCTATATTTTAAACAAATGATGGTTTAAGGTTTGTGTGCATGTGTCTGTGTGTGTGTCTGTGTCTGGGGAAATGAGAGAGAGAGGGGGGAGAGGGGATGGAGATTGGAGGAGGAATGGAGGGGGGGGGAGAGAGAGAGAGAGAGAGAGAGAGAGAGAGAGAGAGAGAGAGAGAGAGAGGGGGAGAGAGAGAGAGAGAGAGAGAGAGAGAGAGAGAGAGAGCTCAGAGAGAGAGAGAACTAGGGTGAATGTGTGTTGATTTTAGCATACCTTTTATCATTGTTCTAGTATTCAGTATTGGTTTTAATAATCTAAACTTTGTTTTTGTGTATTATGCTTGGGATATTATTCATTTTAATTTAGTTTTATGCATATTGTCCCATTATTGTTGGTTTAAGCTGTGTGTGTGTGTGAGGGAGAGAGGGGGGGGGGAGAGAGGAGAGAGATTGGGGGAAGGGGGGGAGGAGGGGAGAGAGAGAGGGGGGGAGAGAGAGACAGAGAGAGAGAGAGAGAGAGGAAAAGAGAGAGAGAGGGAGAGAGAGAGACAGGGTGAATGTGTGTTGACTTTAGCATACATTATTTTACGTTGTTCTGGTATTCAGCATTGGCTTTTATAATCTAAACCTTGTTTTTATGTACCCTCTTTTATAAATTTTGTTTGTTGTCCTATTATTACTTTTATACAAATTGTTTGTTTAGCTCTGTGTGTGTGTGTGTGTGTGTGTGTGTGTGTGTGTGTGTGTGTGTGTGTGTGTGTTGTGTGTGTGTGTGTGCTATATTGTATTGTAATTTAATTCTTATGATGTATTTACTGTATATTGTCTTATTGTCTCTATTTGTATATGTGTTTTATGTGCATGCCAGACAAAGAATTTCTTTATGTTTTAAAGACAATAAATACAAGATTGCCTCACCCTCTTCTCTCTTTGTTTTCCTCTTTCGTTCTTTTCTGTGTTTTAAATGTTTTTATTTTACGAGAGACACAGAGACACACTGAACACTGAACGATTTTAATGAATAGGCCATTGGCCCATGTCGGACACAGAGACACAGACAAAGAGAAAGACGGAGAGAGATACAAAGAGGAAGATGGAGAGAGAGAGAGAGAGAGAGAGAGAGAGAGAGAGAGAGAGAGAGAGAGAGAGAGAGAGAGAGAGAGAGAGAGAGAGAGAGAGAGAGAGAGAGAGAGAGAGAGAGAGAGAGAGAGAGAGAGAGAGAGAGAGAGAGAGAGGGGAGTCATAAAAATTGTCTGTGAGTTTGTGTATGTGTGCGCGCGAGCGTGTGTGTGTTTGCAATCGAGGGCAGACACACCGCATATTGGACGATGCGATCCGACTGTGACACTTGTGAGGCATGATTCTCGTGAAAGTCTACTCTCCGAATGAATCTGATGACATCTATACCAGCTTTGCTCACGATATTTGTAGCCCCCCATACACGAATCTGATGAAATATCTGGTGGTTTGTTTCTTCCATCAGTCATTTTACCAAAGACACTGAAAAGAAAAGACTAACATCCGGTCCCTTTTCCCTATATGAGTAGTGAGGACAGAAACAATGGTTATGTCCCTTTTAAACGTGACACATTTAGGTTACATAGCCCTTTTTTTTTCAAACCTGAGAGAGTTATCTTTTCATGAGTCAGTTATACTTTGGATAGCCGCCATTGTGAATGGTGTAACTACCCCACTAACGATAACTCTATCAGCCCGGCTCGCCGTAACTCTTAAGTAGTCCATCTTACCCTTTTAGAGTCTTTGATTTTACGCAACTCGTGTATTGAGGCCTACGTGAGAGTAGTGAACGAAAGCAGTGGAATGATATTTAGACGGAAGTATTTTCACGTGAATCATGACTCACATACATCGTCACAATCGGATCACAATCGTATCGTATGCAGTGTGTCTACCCTTTACCCTTAAAGGGGCACCCTGACGGATGGGTTTTGGCTAGAAACACGTCCAGATCACCAGAAAAACACCCTTTACAGAGATCGCAACACTCACTTTGCTCTGGTTTCTTAGAAATCAAACCGTCAAATCGGCGATTCCTCCCTGGCGGAGGTGCTGGAAGTCAGATTCTTTCCGTGAAAGAGAAGGCACATGTGAAAGAGAAGGCATGTGCCTTCTCTTTTCTAATGGCCGCCTGAGTCGCTTTGACCAAATCACGAAATGTCCACGATACAAGGCTTTTTATTTAGTTTACCAAAAGGAGTTTCGCTCACAACAAAGGAAATAGCTCAATTTTTTTTTACTGCACTACAAAGAAGAAGAAAAAGCTTCAACCGCTCGAGTGGCCTCCACCCACCCCATCCCAAATGGCTTCTCTCTCCGGCAACTCCGCCAAGGAGGAATCGCCGTTTTGACGGTTTGATTTCTAGGAAACCAGAGCAAAGTGAGTGTTCCGATCTTTGCAAAGGCTGTCTTTCTGGTGATCTCGACGTGTTTCTTGCAAAAACTCACCCGTCAGGGTCCACCTTTACAGATGAAAGTTACTTTCATTTCATTTTTAACCTCAATAGTTGATTCTCAATCGTTGTGTTTAGGGTGTAGTGTGTGACATTTACCCTATATTTGCTGGCGTTTCTTTCTGTATTTAATTATAAGACTTAAAATTTATCAACTAAAAAAAGGAATGGTTCCAGCAAAAAAATAGTATAAGAGCATGGCTTTGTAGGGGAGGCTTATTGATTCAGTACCTGTCACGCAATTCGTACCACCTGGTTTCCTACCAAACGGTAGAAGATTGGGGGTTAATATTTGTGTGTGAAGTTTGGACAGGGGAAGGGAAGTATTTTATCACAACAAAAATGCAACGAAGCGGAACACTCTTTGCAAGACAAACGAAAGTTCATTTTGGCAGCATCTGATGTAATTTTAGGTAACGCTTTTTTTGTTTGTTATTCAGTGCATACATGCAAAGATTAAAACTGGAAATATCACTTTAAAATCTTTAAGTTCTTAGGGTCAATGTTGTCCACTTTGTAAATTAAAATATCCAAAGGAAAAAGAATTGGGCCATAGTTATGCAATTCGTACCACTATCACGTAATTCGTACTTCCTACGTCTTTTCAATTGCGCAGCGTCAAAAATGCATTCAGGGGCCTGTTTTACGTGACATCAAACTTTTGATGATAAAATGACATAAGAATTACTTTGACGTCACAGAGACTAACTGGAACATTTAGAAGAGAGAATGGTCTATAGCTAAAGCCAAGTCACGAGCGTCCTACCGTTGAATTAGTGCTATAAACCCCATGGTACGATATCAGTAACTTGGTGGTACGAATTCCGTAACAGGTCTTGTAATTCGTACATTTTGAAGAAAAAAGTATTTTTACTATTAAGCCAAAAGTACAAACATTATCTTTATAATTATAGTATATAGTTATAGCCCTCTACCAGTAGTATCCACATTGAAAGTTTCATAGCTTTTGGATTATCTGCCCTTGAGATAGAGATCTCTATCCTTAGGGGGTACCGATTCAATAAGTGTCCCCTACATCGATTTCTCTGCAAATATGTAGATTTACACCCTCCTGCTCTATTTCTTGGTTCTTTCCGTGGCTAGGGATAGGGTTAGGGTTAGGGTTAGGGATAGGGTTAGGGTTAGATGGTCTTTTCTTTTGCCACAAGCATCTGTTTTTTTCCTTCAAAATCATCTATTTTTTGGGAGCATTAAATCGCTGCCTAAAACAATTGTCTGCTCTTGCTTCCTTTTGGATGCACAGGTGCAATAAATTCAGCAGCTTTAGGCTTTGTTATTAAACTATTAATATTATTAATTACTAGTTACACCCGTGCTCCGCACGGTTCCACAAATATATATTTTTTAAATGCAAAGATAATTTATTCAATGTTACATTGATAGAACATAATTATATGCTGTCTGTGAATGTAAGAGAGTTCCCCGTACCACATACTAAAGAATAAAGATGCAATACTGGAAGCAATGTATTGATTTGAGAAAATGTTGCGTGACTTAGTGACAAACGTTATTTGCACTGTTGTCGTTGTGCGAGAGTGAGAAGGGGGGAGAGAGAGAGAGAGAGAGAGAGAGAGAGAGAGAGAGAGAGAGAGAGAGAGAGAGAGAGAGAGAGAGAGAGAGAGAGAGAGAGAGAGAGAGAGAGAGAGAGAGAGAGAGAGAGAGAGAGAGAGAGAGAGAGAGAGAGAGAGAGAGAGAGAGCGAGCGAGAGAGAGAGAGAGAGAGAGAGAGAGAGAGAGAGAGAGAGAGAGAGAGAGAGAGAGAGAGAGAGAGAGAGAGAGAGAGAGAGAGAGACTGACACTGACACTGGTTTATTGTCATTACTACCGGGAGGAGAGAGAGAGAGAGAGAGAGAGAGAGAGAGAGAGAGAGAGAGAGAGAGAGAGAGCGAGAGAGAGAGAGAGAGAGAGAGAAATAAGGGGGGGGGGGGGGGGCGTGGGGATACAGAGATAGATGAGAAAATGTACTTGAGAAATATAAGATTACAATTTACCTTTGTTGTAGAGTGGAGAGAGAGAGAGAGAGAGAGAGAGGAGAGAGAGAGAGAGAGAGAGAGAGAGAGAGAGAGAGAGAGAGAGAGTGACACACACACACACACACACACAAGAAAGCATACACACACACACTTAGACATGAAAAAATAAAACATGGTAAGACATATATGAACAGGTAGAAAAAACGGCGGAAGTTACGAAACACAGGTTCGGCATTCTTTGTGTTTTCCGAGGTAGATTCTGCACTTTCCGACACAGCTCGGGCGACGCAGACGACACAAAATTTTCAAGAAAATGTCATCCATTTTGCCTTCAAAACCAATCTTCAAAGCAAAATTTTGAACAAGACATAGAGGAATCGCGTCCCAACGTGTTCTTCTGGAACTGTATGGCAAGCAAACGTCCGACATTTACGCGGTATCCGAGTTTGTACGTTCTTTTACACTTCGGGGCTTAGCGCATTATATTATAGATTATTTATTAATAACTGGATTGCGTGTTTCAGATCAGCAGGGTTTTGACTGTACACATTAAAAACAAAAGTGGAGTGTTTCCATTGTTTGAGTGTAACCGGTTTATAAGAAGCTTGATATCATCATCATCACCATCACTATCGTCATCATCATCATCATCATCATCATGGTCGTCATAATCTTGAGTGATCATCATAATCAACTTTTTCTATGTCGTTCAGCTCTCTCTAAAGCTTCGCTTTTTCACACACCATGCCTTCGAACACACCACAGTAATCAAGAAATGATAACCATAGACACAAACACAGTTTAAAGAAGAAGAGATACTTCTGCCCCATCTGCAGCTTGTTTTGTAAAATTGTAGCGATTGATTATTATGTTGTCTTGTTTGCTTTGTCTGGGGTTTTTCAGTCTGTCTCTTGCGCTCAAACACTTGGGATCTTGTCATTAAATTCGGTCATATATTATATCATGAATACAATTGCTCACAGACAGACAGATAGATAAGCCAACAAAGATTAAAACTTGATCTCCTTTCCTGAGATGATCACTGATGAAGAAATATAAATACATGGAGACAGTACATCAAACCAAACTGATTAACAATAGAGACATAATGACCACCCTTCCTCGAAAACAAAAGCAGTAATTAGATCTAAAAGGAAACCAGTGACAGTGTTTAGAGCACATTCAGTTAAACAAATATGTCACTCTACGATATCTGTTACGATAAATCAATCAATAAACAACTCGTGTTATCCTCTTCTAGCACAAGGCAAATTATTCATACATAAACATTCTGTCTTTTGTTCACGAGTATTAAAGGCCCATTTTGAACTAGAAAACTGGCAGACTTTAAAAAAAAAGAAACGGAACCAACTTTGAATCCGATTAACAGTCTCGATTAAATCAAATTGTAATGGGTTAGTTCTAGCTGTGGCCCTATACAAACGTCTACAATATTTCATTTAAATTAATTTGGCAAATCTGTAAAGCAGCAAACATTAATATTAAGAGCTTATGCACATTGGCGCACAG
Organism: Phymorhynchus buccinoides; assembly: GCA_017654935.2. NCBI lineage: Eukaryota > Metazoa > Mollusca > Gastropoda > Neogastropoda > Raphitomidae > Phymorhynchus > Phymorhynchus buccinoides. The sequence continues at coordinate 7,067,621 of CM065695.1, read as the reverse complement.
TTTCTAAATATTTCTAGATAATGCGTCTGAGTGATGATCAGAAACGTTTTATTTTTAATAATAGTTATTTACTAGATTTTAAAATGAAATGTCGTAATAACAATCTGCTCAATTATGCGAGTAAAGTTCCCTTTTTTGCTAGGAGACAGAAGAACAAGCAATGACAAAAACATAATCGACCGGGGTTAGCATTCTGCAAAACACATACACTAACAAGACCTCAATTTAAATATAAATGTAAATGAACTGATTGCTCGTATAAAAGAAACCATATGTGACCCAGCACCACGAAAGGGACATTAAGTCGCTGGGCTAGTTTCTCACAACAGGCTTGCAAAGTCAACAATCCCTTTCTTAAAATCAATTTAGAGTTATGGGTATTTTCATGCTCTCTAACATCTCATCTTTAATATCTGTAAAGGATAATATTTAATACGGTCTCTAAATATTCCAAAAAGTGCTTTTAAATTTGTAGGTTGATGCATTTTCTTAGGACAGGTTAGACTTTAGACGGAGTGTGATTTTTCAAAATTGCTGACAGTCACCTTACCAACTTTAAATGCTTATAACTCTTCAACGAAAAAGGATGTAAGAATGTTTTTTACATAATTAGAAAGAGAATTACGTGAAGTTTCCAACTGTGCCGTTTTCTCAGAATTGTCATTTTGACACTTAATGTCCCTTTCCTGGTGCTGGGTCACATATTGAAAAACGGTGCAGATAAACATTACTACATTTCAGCAAGTACATACAGATACACACATTGAACCCAAAATCAAAGAACAAATAACTAAAGGACATAAGGACCAAATCACGTGAACAAAACACACACAACAGTACTGGAGTATTGGCTTCGTATAAAATAGGATAATATTCATTGCAAGTGTGATAGTGTTTGGCAGACTTGCGTAATAAGTAGGCTGAAGCAATTCTGCAGCAGTTTAAAACATGGAAATTCGTAAGGAACAAGATTTGTTTAACCCTTTATGTGGAATCCACAAAAATAGAAGACGATTTGGTGTACGTTGTGAACTAAACGTTTCTCTGAAAAAACAAAAACAAAACAAAAACAAATGTGTGTCTGTGAACACTCGATGTTTTGTTTTAGGTGGAAATAGTAACAATTAGCTTATTGTAAGAACAGGCTACACGAACGCTAGTTAACGCAGACTAATCAAAAACAAACAAACAAACAAATAATAACAAAAATGAATAAAATACCGCGCCTTCAAAACATCCCAAAGAACAGGTTTAGTCTGACAGCAAAACAAGAACATGGGAGGGCTGGGGTTTAAAAAAGATGTCATCTGAAAATCAATGGTAATCTCTACAAGAAGACAAACATGAAAGAGTAGAGAAACAAAAGTGTTTTAAAGATTCACTGCCTTTTATTGTTGACTCAATATATTCAAGGTGTATAGATTTTTTACTTTTTCTTCTTCTTGAATTTATTTTCCAAAGCACTAGAGAGTGATAAAATACTCAGTAACAAAATGTCAATCACAAGTTTATGCAAAGTCCTCATTGCAGCACGAAGTATCGCTCCATTATTTTATGATCTGCACACTCCATCATATATGACTCACCATGACTGTGCAGGAATGCGTTCGTACCAATTTCATCTCTATTATCTAATGGTCTGGCTGGTAAATTAAAAAAGATTTGGGGGGCATAAGAAAAGTATCGCGTTAACGAAACACTTATAAAAGGTCAAATTCATACATCTTTGGCAGAGCATTTATTAACAAAATTAAAACGAATAACAAGAAAACAGTTCTACGAACACAGAGTGGGTGGATAGATGAAACCAACATTTTGACAACAGTCCATTTCAGATGAATTTGGATCGTTTGACAAGTAACTGAACAAAACAAAGCAGATTAGTTCCAACTTCGTCCACTATTTTAAAAACCAATATCATCTTCGCTTATTTGTGTCACTGATATCGTTGTCATGTCCATAAACATCACCCAGAGACATTCCCAAGCTTGCAAAGATCCGAGAATCCCCACCCAGCACAGATCACGTGACTAAAGTCCACATTAACCCTATCAACCTTAGACATTTTACCGGAAGTGACTGAAAACCATTGATGTCCAACCAATGTTTAAAAAAAGGCAGGCTTGAAAAAAATTACTAAAAATTGGAGATAATTCAACTCTTCCAACAAACAATTGAAAAATGAACACACAAAATATGAAAATTGCCTGATAACTTTATTTCTCACCGATAACAAGTCCACACACCACACGCTTCAGCCACATAAGCTTACACTCCCATATTAAAAAAAAAGAAAGAACAGAAATGTTTAGAACACATTTTTATAAACTTCCAACGCTAGCACAACCAGTTGCTGAAGAACAGTCGACAAATTGCAACACACTCTCTTGATTATCAATCGTATTTCTTTTTAGCATACCATGGATTAAAAAACCCACCACCATTTAAATAAAGCAACCATGATCCCTTTTGGAAAAAAAAAGCCCAAAGCAGAAAACAAGACGGAAGATGCTTCAAAAACAAGCAAACCTCACACGCGTATCAAAAGCGACCACGAATCAGCAGAAGATGGCGTCTCACTGGCGTTGTGTGCAATGAAGAGGAGGCAGTTTTCATGACGATTGACAATTACACCACTCCTTGGATTCTAGATATTTGATGCTGAAGGGTGACAGATGCGAAGATATTCGACGCGAAACAAGAGACAGAATCTTCAAATAGAACCCTTAAAGGAAGGACGACAGGACCTTAGAACAGGAAGACTCCACTTTACTGGCCCAACAAAACCATTGCTGATATAAGTCCAACGGCATGATGAGATCGTGGATTCTTGTTAGTCAGCATCAGCCGGGAGCACGCACTGAGCAGCATTTCACCAAAAAACACAAACATACTTACCCTACTAACCCTAAAGCAGAACTGCTGAGACGGTGTGATGGTTGAGGAAGTACGCCTATAATTGTTGACTTTTTATCACACAGATTACTTTGACAAGGTGCTCGGTGAAAGCTGAAGAATGGCAGGATTTGGGTCATCCCTACACACACATCCATACATTATGGCCGGGGACCACAGCGCATGAATATCAAAACCTCGTTGCTAAGGTGCATTGTATTTCCGTTGGAAGTGGAGAAACAGAATGGCGGCCGAGCGTAGCCATGAGATAAGGTCATCGCCACCCCCTACTAAAAATTCAATGCTGAAAGAGACACCGTAAAGCGGCACCCTGACGGATGAGTTTTTGCAAGAAACACGACGAGATTACCAGGAAAACACCCTTTACAGAGATCGCAACACTCACTTTGCTCTGATTTCCTAGAAATCGAACCGTCAAATCGGCGATTCCTCCTTGGCGGAGGTGCTGGGAGTCAAATTCTTTCAGTGAAAGAGAAGGCATAAAGAGCCTTCTCTTTTTCTAATGGCCGCCTGAGTTTAGACCAAATCGTTTGCACGAATGTTTCACAATACAAGCCTTTTTATTAATTTTTCTTAAAATTGTATACAGTTTACTTAAAGGAGTTTCGCTCACAACAAAGCAATAGCTCCAATTTGTTTTTACTGCACTACAAAAAAAAAGAAAGCTCAACCACAATGAGTGACATCCACCCACCCCATCCAAAATGGCTTCTCTCTCCGGCATCTCCGCCAAGGAGGAATCGCCGTTTTGACGGTTTGATTTCAAGGAAACCAGAGCAAAGTGAGTGTTCCGATCCTTGAAAAGGCTGTCTTTCTGGTGACCTCGACGTGTTTCTCGCAAAAACTCATCCGTCAGGGTGCCCTTTTAAGGTCTGTGTACACGTTAACACTATTCCCGATATATTTATATTTCCCCATGGCAACGCAGTGCGCTGTAAAGGTCTGTGTACACGTTAACGCCATTCATAAGATATTTCTATTTCCCTATGGCAACACAGTGGTGAGCTGTAAGTCATATTAAGAGTGGGCTATCACTGTGTTGCCACGGGGAAATAAAAATACTATCTCGTGAATAATGTTAACGTGTACACAGACCTTAAGTAATATTAAGAGTGGGCTAGCACTGTGTTGCCATGGGGAAATAGAAATATATCGTGAATAGTGTTAACGTGTTAGCAACGAGATTTTGATATTAACACGCGGTGGTCCCCAGCCATACACATTGATACAACTAAAAACACACACACATAGACTACACGTACACGCACGCAAGCACAGACGCACGCTCGCATGCACACACACACACACACATTCATATAAACATGCGCGCGAGAACGCGCTCGCACACGCACGCGCACGCACGCACACGCACACACGCACACACACACACATGTAATCAGACACACGCCAACACTTACACTCGCCCACACATACACCAAACATTGCAAACTCGAAATCAATTATGTTATCAGACTTTGATTGAGATACAAATCACGAACAAAGGACAAAAAGGTAAATACACAACTACAAATCTATCACAATGTCCATGTAGCTTAGACCGTCAAACAACTGGTCAAATAGGCCTAATAATATCATCAGGAACCACCACCCTTGGATATAATTAATCATCATGGTCAGCAAAAACCATAGAACGTCCATCTCCTGAACAAGGGACCACTCACCATATCTAGCTGTCCAACATTAGACGTTCCCTTTCAAATCACCATCTTTGTCCTTTTTTCCCCCCTGACTTTTGCAGGCGACACGAAAACCGATGCAAGCAACTAACTGGCTGCAAGTGACAACAAACCTTTGTGACAGCACCTTGTCGAGACGTTTTCTGAATTAAAACACCATTCTTAAAAGAGCAAAGCCCCCAAAGATCCTCCAACACTGACTCAGAGCAAACCAAAGCACTGATTTGGATGACAGAACCCACGTACCTCAACCGATAGTACGTAATTTTAATAAAGACAAAAATAAAACAACAAGAAACAAAACTTACGACGTCTCAAATCACACGACTTGGAGCAGACGACAATTGCGACCAACTGGTGGGAAAATGTCACCAGTTTAGTTTTGAAGCAGAACGTTCTTGGGTGCTGGGGGAAAAAACCCTGTATAAAGCCTGTCGTTAATGTTATTGCCAGACCCACTACTTTAACTCAAAGCAGAATAATATGTCACAACGACACACACAACACGCACTTCTAAAACACCCGAAACACAGGCGAGAAAGTTAACCTTGGCGAGACTTTTTAGTCATTGTTGATGGCTTCGATCCATCGTTTCGGAAGAAAACAAAAACGCACAACACGCTTTCTGCATAAAGTTTGAACCTACAACTGTGACATGTGAGATATCAACTCCCCCTTAAGTTCTGCTGCGAAGTGAAGACAATGACTGACACTATGACCTTTCCAGCTATTGATATACCCCTAGCCTACCCCACCCCGGGTAGCTAGGTAGCTAGCGAGGTGGGGAGCAGCAATTGGCTGCCGGATGACACGTCGTAGGCTGGTGGCACGGTAGTGATGAGTGCGTCTTAAGCAGTTAACACGAGTAGTAAACATGTAAATGAGCACGAACGGCCAATCGTACTATTTTGCTCTTTTGCTAATTTACGTGTTACTGCCCAGTTATGAACTGCTTAAGACGCGCCCATGGTTATCGCACCAGGCAGGAGTCTGGCTGGAGCTATTATTGACGTTTCTGTTTTTCTCTCTCGCTGACAACTTCGCAGCAATAGTTGTTACGTATGTATGTCAGTCTTGTTGTCGTTTCCGATCATGACTGCCAGATAACAAAGGGGGGGGGGGGGGGGGGGGGGGGGGGGGCAGCTGCTATTCTGGCAGGCCGGGCTAAAACTAAGGGTACGTACACATACATGCGGAGATTCCGTCTGGAAACCCCGTGCGCAATCCATAAATAAGTGAAAGAAAGAAGGAAGGGAAAAGACTTGCGCACGGGTCCGCATTTCCCCTAATCCGATGCCTTAATAGTAGTAGAGATGCCTTGCCAAGAGTGCATCCCCACTATCTCAGGCAGAGGGACTTGACAGCTGGAGCTGAGGGGAACCAATCCCTTTGGTTGCAGCACTATAACAGTCAGTGCAGATGCCCCCTATTTCAAGAGTCATGGTCTGATCTTCCACAAAAAAGACCTCGCAGTTAAACAGAGGCGGATCTGAGGGGGTTTCCAGGGTTGCTGGAACCCCCCTCTGCCCTCTCCCCCAAGCATGTACCTTATACAAGGGTGAATAGTAAGAACATGGCTCGATGTTTGTTTGTATACTCACGAAATTGCTAGAAAATTCCCGGGGGATTTGCCCCCTGTCCCCCCCCCCACCCACACACACCAAAAAAATGAAGAGCATTACCCCTTAACTCGGAACCTATGCAGCTCCCTGGACCCCCGGCGGAAAAGAAGAAGAAGATGGAGGAGGAGAAGGAGGAGGAGGAGGAGGAAAGAAGAAGAAGAAGAAGAAGGAGGAGGAGGGGGGAGAAAAGAAGAAGAAGAAGAAGGAGGAGGAGGAGGAGGAGAAAAGGAGGAGGAGAAAGGAGGAGGAGGAGGAGAAAAGAAGAGGAGGAGGAGGAGGAGGAGGAAAGAAAAGGAGGAGGAGAAAAGGAGGAGGAGGAGGAGGAAAAAAAGAAGAAGGAGGAGGAGGAGGGGGAGAAAAGGAGGAGGAGAAATGGGAGGAGGAGGAGGAGAAAAGGAGGAGGAGAAAAGGAGGAGGAGGAGGAGAGGAGGAGGAGGAGGAGAGGAAGAAAAGGAGGAGGAGGAGGAGGAGGAGGAAAGAAGAAGATGGAGGAGGAGGAGGAGGAAGAAGGAGGAGGAGAAAAAGGAGGAGGAGAAAAGGAGGAGGAGGAGAAAAGAAGAAGATGGAGGAGGAGGAGGAGAAAAGGAGGAGGAGGAGAAAAGGAGGAGGAGGAGGAGAAAAAGAAGAAGAAGGAGGAGGAGGGGGAGAAAAGGAGGAGGAGAAAAGGAGGAGGAGGAGGAGGAAAGGAGAAGAGGAGGAGGAGGAGGAGAAAAGAAGAAGAGGGAGATGGAGGAGGAGGAGGAGGAGGAGGAGGAGGAGGAGAAAAGAAGAGGATGGAGGAGGAGGAGGAGGAGGAGGAGGAGGAGGAGGAGGAGGAGGAGGAGGAGGAAAGAAGAGGATGGAGGAGGAGGAGGAGGAGGAGGAGGAGGAGGAGGAGGAGGAGGAGGAGGAGGAGGAAGAGAAAAGAAGAAGAAGAAGAAGAGGAGGAGGAGGAGGAGGAGGAGGAGAGAGAAGAAGAAGAAGAAGAAAGAGGAGGAGGAGAAAAGGAGGAGGAGGAAAAAAGAGGAGGAGGAGAAAAAGAAGGAGGAGGAGGAGAAAAAAAAGAAGAAGAAGAAGAAAGAAGAAGAAGAAGAAGAAGAAGAGAAGAAGAAGAAGAAGAAGAAGAAGAAGAAGAAGGAGGAGGAGGAGGAGGAGGAGGAGGAGGAGGAGGAGGAGGAGGAGGAGAACAGAAGAAGAAGAAAGAAGAAGAAGAAGAAGAAGAAGAAGAAGAAGAAAAAGAAGAAGAAGAAGGAGGAGGAGGAGAGAGGAGGAGGAGGAGGAGGAGGAGGAGGAGGAGGAGGAGGAGGAGGAGGAGGAAGAAGAAGAAGAAGAAGAAGAAGAAGAAGAAGAGAGAAGAAGAAAAGAAGAAGAAGAAGAAGAAGAAGAAGAAGAAAGAAGAAGAAGAAGAAGAAGAAGAAGAAGAATGAGGAGGAGGAGGAGGGGAAGGAGAAAAAGTAGGAAAATGAGAAAATGAAGGAGAATGAATAAGAGAAGGGGGGGGGGGGGGGGGGGGGATAAGGAGGAGAGATTGTTATAATTTTTTTAAAATTATAGAACATTGTAAATTTTACACTCACGCATTCAACCATCAACCAATTTAGTACTCAGTCAATCAATCAAACAACAATAGACACAATTCCCACACATTTTGATCTCTTTTTCAAACATATTTTATTTTTCATGTTTTGTTGGTGGTGGTGAGTTTAACGTCCAGCCAGTCTTTGACTCTTACGGACAGACGTTCCTGAAGAATGGGTCTTCCCAGGGGGGGGGGGGGGGGTCACGTTGTGTCCAGCAGGTCTCTTCATAATCCGAGCACCGACAAATTTCAGCCAATCAGCTTCACGAGCGGCTGAAAAGTGCGGGGCAGGAACATGGCGCTGGGTGGACGTTCCTGGTTTGGGTGGGTTGGTTTAGTACCGACCATAACCCCCATACTTGCCACCAAACCCGCCTCCGAACCCGCCACCGAACCCTGGGCCGCCGAACCCGCCACCAAATCCGCCACGGAACCCCTGGCCACCAAATCCGCCTCCAAACCCATGTCCACCATAGCCCTTGATAACTGTAACAAATGAACAAGATACACCAGTTAACTAAATGCTTAAAAAATACAGTTAACATGTTTGTGTCACTCTTTCCCCCCAATGGCGACACTGTGATAATGTCAGTCATAAAAAGGTATCAGTACACGTTAACAATTTTTTCACTCTCAGGGCTCCCATTTGGGGGTCTATGAAGCACTAACATTCTAAGAGACCCTCTTAAAGAATGTGCAGGGGGTCCCAGGGATGCACTAGAAAATTTGTTTTTAGCATTCGCAATGCCACTGGGATCCTCTATCCCGCCTCTAGGACCCTCTATACCGTAAGTGAAGGAGTCCCTGGGACCCCTTGTTTTGCGGGATGATTGGGAGCCCTGACTCTTTCCCCCAATGGCGACACAGTGATAATGTCAGTCATATAAAGGTATCAGTACACGTTAGCTTTGTTCACTTATTCCCCCAATGGCAACACCGTGCAGGGGCGTCGGAAGCGGGGGGGGGGATGGGGGCACTGGCCCCCTCAATGAAAATATTGGGGGGGGGGGGCAGATTATCTGTTGCCCCCCCCCCCCCCCCTCCAATCTTTTAGTTATCTGACTCCATTTTTAGAAGGAATCCAACATGACATGACAGTTTTCTTTTTGCAATGATGTGGCAATCAAAGACTCTTCTCTTGAGAGAATGTTTGATATAATCTCTCTCTCTCTCTCTCTCTCTCTCTCTCTCTCTCTCTCTCTCTCTCTCTCTCTCTCTCTCTCTCTCTCTCTCTCTCTCTCTCTCTCTCTCTCTCTCTCTCTCTCTCTCTCTCTCTCTCTCTCTCTCTCTCTCTCTCTCTCTCTCTCTCTCTCTCTCTCTCTCTCTCTCTCTCTCTCTCTTTCCCCTCCCCAGTCTCTCTTTTTCTCTCCCTGCCTCTCCAGTCACTAAGTCTTGTCCAGATGTACTGTGTGTATCGTACACCTTGCAGGTTTGTTTTAGAGTAAAGCTACAAATTAAACTAGTGCATGCGCCCACTTACTTCACTTCACGGTTTGCTCTATTAGTGACTCATTCAACGTTGTTTTCCACTGCACCCTTTGGATGATGATGATGGTCAAGAATATGTATGGACATAGGGGTATGCAACTATGGCAACTGCTCAGCTCTCACTCTCACTTTACTGTTGGCTGCTGCAAAATGTCACCCTTCAAAATGTTTTCTACAGCATTATGTGGATTATATATACTAGTCAAAAATATAAGTTGCTATATATTTATATGGTTGGTTACAGCCAACAGTGTGTCGCCCGCAGCCACCAGCCTTTATGCTCTCACTCTGCTATTGGCACTTTCAAAATGTTTCACACTACATTCCCTGATAATGCTAATATGGATATATAGGAATCCTCAGCAGTAGTTTTCAAACTATGCACATGGGATTCAGAGTGCTGCTTGTCTCTCACTTTCACTTTATAATCACTCCCCCCTTCAAAATGTTGCCCAGTGCGTTCCTTTGGCAATGCAGATCACAAATATATATATGGATCTACAGACAGAAGGAACTGGCAAAACGGTGGTCAGTTCATTTCAATTTACATGTTAAAATTATCGACGCTTCATTTAAATTCTTTATTTTTATTTTTATAAGCATTAGCTTTGACGTTATTTTAAGAAATTATGCGTCAGTTGATGTATTAAGTGCGAGTATAGGCTTACGTGTGTGAGTGTGCGTGTGTTTTGGTTTCCCTGGTGGCATTTAATGTTGGATATTTTGGGAAAACTGATAAAACTGGCGTCATGGTTGGTGCATCAGGGACCATCCTGTCAATGTTCATTGCTATCGGTTCAGTGGGCTACTCTCTGAAGACTGGAACATGGTTTTATGTTCACAGACAGACAGACAGACAGACAGACAGACAGACAGACAGACAGACAGACAGACAGACAGACAGACAGACAGACAGACAGACAGACAGAGGAGAGACAAGCAGGGGGAAAAACGCAAACGTAATCGCTACATTTGAGCAGTATCTCCTTATACACCTTCTCGTAGAGTACAACAAACATATACACATGCACACATGCACACGCACGCACGCACACGTACGCACACGCACGCACGCACACGCACACACACACACACACACACACACACACACACACAGAGACACGCACTCACGCACTTCCCATATAGCACGACTCCATTTGATACTCACTGATTGGGATTTTCATGGCGTAACCGTAGCCCTGCCCGATACCCCCGAAGCCCTGCCCGATACCCCCGAAGCCGCCGCCCATGTTTTTGCCGTAACCGTACGGTTTTGGGTAGTAACCGAAGGCGGAGGAAGCGGCCAGCATGGCGAAGAGAAGCCCAATGACCAGAGTGACCTTCATCATGACTGAAGTCTGCGACAAAGACAAAACAAGCAACAAAATAATAAATGGCCACAGTGTGCAGGACTGACAGGTCTGAGTCTGGAAACTCTGCATGGAAAGAGTGTTGTCCAAAGTGACACCTAAGTTTTTGACAGAGTCTGAGAGGGGAATGATATTGTTACCCAGTTGGATTGACTCTATGGAAATAGAGGCTAGTTTGGATATTGTCCCTACAAGCATTGCTTCGGTTTTTTCACCATTTAACTGGTTTATTTTGAGCCATCCAATTTTGAATATAAAAATAGCAGCTGTTACTTTCTGAAAGAATGGAATCTAGATCTTCAGGGATTGTACTGTTTTGGAGTTGTGAGTCATCTGCATAGAAGTGATGTTTCATGTTGTGCTGGTCGATGATGTTGGCAAGAGGTGACGTATACAAAGTAACCAAGACGGGACCAAGCACAGACCCCTGGGGCACTCCACAAGAAAGCCTAACCTGTTCAGACTGACGACCATTGACCAGAACTGATTGAAAACGATCAGAAAGGTAAGAGGAAACCCAAGAAAGAGCAGGGCCCTTAATTCTAAAAGTATGTTCAAGACGAAGATGGAGATGGGTCGGTAGCTTGACGGGGATCTTGGGGGTCACCAGATGTACTTAGTGGTATTACTTTGGCATCTTTAAATAATTGGGGATAACATAATTTCTCAGTACAAAGGTTATAAATATAGGTAAGACAGTCAGTGATAATAGGCGCTGATAATTGTAATGTATGTACAACATCGTAAACGGAACAGCCCCAAATAAAATAATAAGCTCCTTTACATTAAATGAAAATCGACATAGGGGAAGACGGGGTAAAAAGCGCATGGGCGGGTAAGAAGCCCACCCCAATTATTTCATGAAATAAAGAAAATTTCAGTCAAATTTGCCCATGAGACGAATGCTAGACATTAACGCTCGTCTCATGGGCAAAATGAGACTGAAATTTGCTTCATTTCATGAGATAATTGGGGTGGGCTTCTTACCCGCCCATGCGCTTTTTACCCCGTCTTCCCCTACTCATAAGCTTTCATTTCCTAAACCCCATAACGATCTGTTTAAATCCAGCTAGACATGCTGTGGGGGAAACACATGAACAACTTGCCATCATTCTTGAAATCATATCCATCTAAACCAGCTTTTAAAAAGGCTTTAACCCTTTCACCGCCAATGTCGCATTTATGCACCACAATAGTTGAACACCCATGTCACTAAAAGGCATCAAATCAGGGCCTGTTATCCAAAGACCCTATTTTCTTCATTTTGGGAGGTAAGAATAGGCCTAATGTTATACATGTCACTGAGGAATTCACAATATTGCAGATAATTTGTTTTCTCTACCACGGACTATATCTGTTTTTTGAGTGTCAGTATATTTTGGGGTATTTCGGTAGTATTTCGGTATACTTCGGTGTATTTCAGTATATTTTGGTATGATTATGTCGGTAGTATTTCGGTGTATTTCAGTATATTTTGGTATGATTATGTCGGTAGTATTTCGGTAGTATTTCGGTGTATTTCAGTATATTTTGGTATATGTCGGTAGTATTTCGGTATATTTCGGGGTATTTCGGTATATTTCGGTAGTGTTTCAGTATATTTCATCCACACGTCCACTAAAATCGTACGACTGTACGATACGATTCGATCACGTGGGGGAGTCTCAAAGAACAAACAAAAAATGTGATTAATGATTTCAAAAGAGCCACAAAACACCAATGCTTTCAAGCTGTCGATATTTTTTATTATCTCTCCATCAGGAGAATTAGTTAAAAACTGACATGAGATAAAAAGGTACAGCTAAAACGTTTATAACACTTTTCTGTGTCCAAAGTCTGTATTTGTGAACCTCAATGTGATTCGCGCGCTTCGAGACCACGTGATCAAATCGTGTCGTACAGTCGTGCGATTTTAGCCGACGTGTTGGCTGGCCCTTTAAATTACTTTGGTTTAAATGATTTTTTTTTTTCAAATGCACATTAAACAAATATTAAACAAACACAACGGCAACAACAAGCTTAAAGCTAATACTAAATTACTTTCAACACGGTACGCTCACTTGCTTCTCAGAAGAGGAAGGAGTAGGTTCAACTGCTGTTACGGATCTTAGCGGAGCAAAGTCGGGGTTCGGTCGAGCAATGTCCAGGCACGTCCAGGAGGAAGGAAAGCAGAGTGAGATATGGCTCAGTTAGGGAAAGGGGCGGCTTATTTATACCTTTTCCAAAACCTTTTTGTCATGACAGGTTCAGATGTCTTCCTCAATCGATTATGAATCTGTGGCTAGGTTTTATTAATTTAATTAATGCCTCGTTAAAATCAAAACCCAATATGTTTTGCTGTACATTTGTTGTGCTGTGTGAGCTAATACTTTGTATTACTAATAGGCTTACTAGCCTCCGAGAAAGGAGTGCATGCTTCTGTCTCTCTCTGTCTGTCTGTCTGTCTGTTTCGGTGTCTGTCTGTCTGCTTGTCTGTCTGTCTGTCTGTCTGACTGTTTGTCTGTCTCTCTGTATATACCTTCATTCTATGAACGGTTCATGTCATTGGAAACATTTAGAAGGGCCTAATTTCGCTGGGAGGGGAGTTGGTATTACCTAAACAATGCTCCGTACATTGCACTATTTAAACAGGATTGTGCTTTCTGACACGAAGATTGATTGATTGATTGATGGTGATGATTGAATGATTTTCATGATTTTTTTGTACAGTAATAACAAATCAAAGTATATTGTAGCCTTTTCATAAAGGACGGACTCGATCAGACTTGGCAGACATTGGCTCTTAGTAGCTCTGTAGCTAAAAGTGGTTATTTGACCCTTAGGGACCTTCCACCCTGAGAAAGTGGAGGTGTCTCTTAATTAATCAAGGCGTCACCGCCATTTACAACTTCCAGCCCCAGCCCTCCGGAGCAGCAATCGCTTCCTCTCACTCAGCTTTGAACCCAAAGTTATCTTTCGTTTTCAACTTGCGTGTTAAACTTTCTGCACGAGCTTCGAACACAACAATAACAGTTGAACCTCTTTCACGGAGGTTTGCACTTCATCAGCGCTTTTTTTTTTCTCCTTTTCTTTCTTAGACAACAAATTCTGTTTATCGCTCCTGCCGAAAGCATTGGTTGGAAGGTAAATGATACATTGATGGAAAACAAAATAAACTTCAAATGCAATCGGATCAAACGAAGCATAGCAAAAGAAACAAAAAGCCACCAAGTAAATAACGTAGTTACTGAGTGCTTGTGCTAGAGGCTAAAGCCGGCGCCGCACGGCCTGTTTAATCGTAGGGGGATGCGATGCGATTGTGTCACGTGAGTCGTGATTCCCGTGAAACATTTCCGTCAAACAATCAATCTGCCATTTCTGCTCGCTGTGCTCCAGCAGACCCAATACATGAATTCCACGTGAATCATGACTCGCATCGTCAAAATCGCATCGCATTCAGATGCGATTCGTATGTCGTGTGGCTGGCCCTTAAGAGGTTTCTAGTCGTAAGACACGGATGTAGAAATTTCCCACTTGGCCCTTTCCCATTTCGTCTGTCTGTCTGTCTGTCTGTCTGTCTGTCTGTCTGTCTGTCTCTCTCTCTCTCTCTCTCTCTCTCTCTCTCTCTCTCTCTCTCTCTCTCTCTCTCTCTCTCTCTCTCTCTCTCTCTCTCTCTCTCTCTCTCTCTCTCTGTCTCTCTCTCTTTCTCTCTCTCTCTCTCTCTCTCTCTCTGTCTCTCTCTCTCTCTCTCTCTCTCTCTGTCTCTCTCTCTCTCTCTCTCTCTCTCTCTCTCTCTCTCTCTCTCTCTCGTCTCTCTCTCTCTCTCTCTCTCTCTCTCTCTCTCTCTCTCTCTCTCTCTCTCTCTCTCTCTCTCTCTCTCTCTCTCTCTCTCTCTCTCTCTCTCTCTCTCTCTCTCTCTCTCTCTCTCTCTCTCTCTCTCTCTCTCTCTCTTTCTCGTCTAACATTTATTCTTTAGTGTATTTTTTTTCTCTAGTGTAAACTGTCTATGTATGTAAGATGATTTATTTTATGTCTCTTAAAAAATCTTACGAACTGATTTAGTCACCCGCAGTTAGGCTTATATTCTTTAGTTCATGGTTTGTGCTTAATTGGCATGGGAGCATTGTTTGCTAATATCAATAAAATTCATTTTACAATTTCTCTCTCTCTCTCTCTCTCTCTCTCTCTCTCTCTCTCTCTCTCTCTCTCTCTCTCTCTCTCTCTCTCTCTCTCTCTCTCTCTCTCTCTCTCTCTCTCTCTCTCTCTCTCTCTCTCTCTCTCTCTGTAATGTGTGTGTGTGTGCGCTCACGTGCGTATGTGCCTGCATTCGTGCGTGCGTGCGCCAGTGTGTGTGTGTGGTGTGTGTGTGTGTGTGTGTGTGTGTGTGTGTGTGTGTGTGTGTGTGTGTGTGTGCATCTTTCCACTTTGTTCTTCATGTTTTTATGTGCTTGTTTATGGTAACGGCAAGTATGAAAAATGGCTAACTCCATGTCAATACTTTTACCATAGTAAATTTTTTTATATTTTTTTATTTTTATTAAACTTTTTTTTTTACATTTTCCATATATCAAAAAAGAAAAAAAAAGGAATAAGGAAAAATAAAATTAAAAACATTTGAGAAAAATAGAAATGTGAAGATCAATTTTGCATATAGACTACACATATTTAAGAATCGACTTCATAGCAGCATAGTCCAACCAAGACATACATCTACATAGAAATACATGCTTAATCACATGTGTGAGATATATAGGACTGAAATACAGTTGCATGCATCATAAAATAACAACTTACTATAATTTGTACATACAATAGTCACAAAAAAGGCACATAATATTCAATATTAATAAACATTCACACACACACACACACACACACACACACACACACACACACACACACACACACACACACACACACACACCACACACACACACACACACACCTACATACACACACACACACACACACACACACACACACACACACACACACACACACACACACACACACCGACACGCACGCACGCACGCACGCACGCGCACACACACAGACACACACGATTAGTGGAAACAACATTAAATGAATGACACTCACACACATACTAATAAAATAGCATTTTAAAACACTTATAACGTAAAATCATTTTAAAACAGTGAGACAA
>CM065695.1:7036827-7046827 GCA_017654935.2 Phymorhynchus buccinoides | reverse complement strand
GGATCGGAACACTCACTTTGCTCTGGTTTCCTAGAAATTAAACCGCCAAAACGGCGATTCCTCCTTGGCGGAGATGCCGGAGAGAGTAGCCATTTTGGATTGAGTGGGTGGAGGACACTCATTGTGGTTGAAGCGTTTCCTTTTTTTTGTAGTGCAGAGAAAAAAAAGGAGCTACTTCCTTTGTTGTGAGCGAAACTCCTTTAGATAAACTGTATAAAATTAAAATCATAAAATAATAAAAAGGCTTATATTGCAAACATTTCGTGCAAACGATTTGGCGGCCATTAGAAAAGAGACGACACACGCCTTCTCTTTGGGTGAACTAATTTGACTTCCAGCACCTCCGCCAAGGAGGAATCGCCGATTTGACGGTTTGATTTCTAGGAAACCAGAGCAAAGTGAGTGTTGCAATCTCTGTAAAGGGTGTTTTCCTGGTGATCTCGACGTGTTTCTTACAAAAGATAATCCGTCATGGTGCCGACCCCAACTCTAGTTGGCTGGAAAACCAACATTAATAATATAAGCTGCAATTCTCAATAAAGTCATCAGTGCATATCATTTCACGTGGCAGTCATGCTCAGAAACGACTGACTGGCATACATGCAGTACTTTTGGGTATGACACACAGATCTCGGCATAAAACAAACAAACAAACAAACACAAACTTTGGCAGACCTGAAACTCGCTTCAGTGTTTGTTCGGTTTTTTTAATAAATGGAGAGAAGTCATTGACTCAAATAAACGTCTGTGTCGGATTTCTTTTCCGTTAATGTTATGGTAAGGGACGGGTTTCATGCATTAAGATTTGTTTTTAGTTTATTTGTTTTTGTGTGGTTTTTACATGCACGGACACACAAACGCGCGCGCGGGCGTGCACACGCATACACATTCTCTCTTAGAGACAGACAGACGAACAGAAGACAGATAGTGTATAAGCTTACAAGGCCGGACCTAAGTTTTTAAGGGGTGGGGGCTAATTCATCGAAGGTTGTCTTTACTGAAGTACTTGTGGCGGTGCCATAGCCGATGAGGTTTAACCGAGGCGTGGTCACCGCCACAGCTATCTGTATTAATATAAAAAAATCGGGACTTTACTGGTTTCGTACTGCCTCCGGGCATTGCCTCCAGTATTGTTCCAACCATATTTGTATTCACAAATGTCCCATATGTGTCTGATTCAGACCAAGAGGACGTAAAACACCATTTTCGCCTCATCGAAGGTGCGAATCACCAAGACCCTTAGGGGGGTCCGGTGGCATGCTCCCCCAGAAGCAAAATAGAGCAATCTGGGCATGGAATAAAGGACTAATGCCACTACTGTTTATACCCCTATTGAAACAGGTTCTGAACCATTAAGTACCTATCAACTGGGGGTGCTGATGAGTGCTAGGTATAGCCCGCGAGGAAATTTAGCTGCCGCTCGGCGACACGAATTGTTTTTTTGTTGTTGTTTTTTACTAAAAAGGGTGGGGCTGCAAAAAACAAGCAAAAACAAATCCGTTTTGTCTATTTGGAATTCCAGCTTTAACGGGAGAACGGGAATACACGTGATCACCACACACAGACACACACAGAGAGAGAGAGAGAGAGAGAGAGAGAGAGAGAGAGAGAGAGAGAGAGAGAGAGAGAGAGAGAGAGAGAGAGAGAGGCAGGCAGACAGACAGACAGGCAGACAAACAGACAGACAGACAGACAAAGAAGACAGAGAGAGCAGGGGAACGACTAGACACACAAAATACATAAGAAAAAAACACCTCAACAGAAATTCCCTCACGTAGTTAGGTATGGCAAAAAAAGATGTATATATCTATGAGTGACTACTATCATTCAGTAGCGCGAATAGGTCAATTTGCGCTTATTTTTGCTTTATGGAATTAGCGCAAACATGAAGTATACAATTTGTGCGACCATCCGGCATAGAGACACAGAAAGAGAGAGAGAGAGAGAGAGAGAGAGAGAGAGAGAGAGAGAGAGAGAGAGAGAGAGAGAGAGAGAGAGAGAGACGAACGAGATAACAAACGGTCACACACGCACACGCACACACACGCACACGCACACACACACACACACACACACACACACACACACACACACACACACACACACACGCACGCACACACGCACACGCACACGCACACGCACACCCACCCACAAACAAACACACACACACACACCTCATTTTAAGATCATTGATTTGTTGTTGTTTTTGTTTGATTTAAAAAAAAAGAGTCAAATATCACCATTGTTGTGAACTTTTTGACTATCAGACATTCACGGAAGGGGTTCGCGCTTTTTGACTATCAAACATCCACGTATTTTGCATACAGAAAGTATTCGCGCTTTTGGTACGTTCGCTCAAATAGACGACGGTTGCCGGCCAACTGGGCTGATGAATGGAAAGTGGTGATGAATCTCACACGAGCGGTGATGATGACTGAAAGGAAAACTACGAGGTTGTCGTCAATCATTGTACAGTGAAAGGCAGGGAAACATAAGACTAGGCACTGGCTGACCAATCAATGAAACGAATGTCACCCTCATTGTGCCCCCGTCTCTATGTGTCACCCTCATTGTGCCCCCGTCTCTATGTCACCCTCATTGTGCCCCCGTCTCTATATAATAATAATAATAATAATAATAATAATAATAATGTGAATTTATATAGCACTCTTTCTCACATGAGCTCAGTGCGCTTTACATTGATAACAAGAACATTAAAGGCAAACAAATAATTAATCATTAGAAAGTAAAATAAGCACGATGCTTACACACAACGTTCTCTTACTTCCTTACTCTCTCTCACACACACACACACACACACACACACACACACACACACACACACACACACACACACACACACACACACACACACACACACACACACACGCACGCACACGCACACATACACACACATGCATGCGCACACGCACACTCGCACACAATTAATTATGCAAGAGTAAAATAGTTACAACATGAACATTCTAAGAAGAAACATAGAGACCACATTCACATTCCCAATCAAGTTTGAATACAATACTGCAACTTGAAATAAAATCATACTGCCATCGACATACCAATTACATAACTAATTATAATAGACAAATTTTCCAAAAACAAAAATACCCTTCTACCTCATTTACAAGCATTTAAAGTTTACAAGACGTAGACATTCTACATACAAAATACGAATAATAAAATAATTGTAAATACATTTTTTACAAGATTTCTGCAATAAAACGGACCCCCCCCCCCCCACACATCTCACACACAAACACTAATCAATCATAATATGTCCGAAACAAGTGAGTTTTAAGGGCAGAGCGAAAGGCGGAAATAGAGTCAGATGAGCGGACATGTTGTGGGAGGGAATTCCATAAGTGAGGTGCTAAATAGTAGAAAGATCGTTCACCAAACGATTTCGTGTGGACCCGAGGAACCTTGAGTGTGCAGCAGTCAGAGGAAGAACGTAGGGAGCGAGCAGGTGTGTAGACAGTTACTAGTTCGGAGAGATAGACGGGACCAGAGGAGTGAACAGCACCGAAACAAAGGCAAGCTATTTTATACTTGATTCTAGCCTCTACTGGAAGCCAGTGCAAGTTACGAAGATGAGGTGTTATATGATCAGAACGTGGAATCTTGAGAGTGAGGCGTGCTGCACTGCTTTGCAGTTTTTGAACACGTTGCAGGAGATACTTAGGACAGCCACAGAGAAGAGAGTTGCAATAGTCAATGCGGGAAAGAATAAAGGCAGAAATAAGAGTTTTCGTGGCTGCAACAGACAGAAAGTGTCGAACAGCACTGATTCGTCTGAGCTCATAATTGATGGAACGTATGAGATTAATAACCTGTTTATGCATTGTAAGATTTGAATCGAGGGTAACTCCGAGATTCTTTGCTGACTTAGAAAACTGAACACAAGCATTGCCAACTGTAAGAGTTTCTGGAAGAGATATCGTTGCAGACATACGCTGAGAGGAAACAATCAGAGCTTCCGTTTTGTCATCATTAAGTTTTAATTTGTTGCATGTCATCCAGGATTTGACATCATGAAGGCAGGATTCCATAGACTGAATAGCGCTGTCAAGTTGGGTAGGTTCCGCCGATTTTTGAAGCTGGGTATCATCAGCAAAGGAATGGTCAATAACAGAGTGACTAGCAAAAACATCAGA
Organism: Phymorhynchus buccinoides; assembly: GCA_017654935.2. NCBI lineage: Eukaryota > Metazoa > Mollusca > Gastropoda > Neogastropoda > Raphitomidae > Phymorhynchus > Phymorhynchus buccinoides. The sequence goes on along the minus strand of CM065695.1, from coordinate 7,042,655 downwards.
GAGAGGAGCAGTGTACAGGACAAAGAGAACTGGCCCCAATACAGATCCCTGAGGTACACCACATGAAATTAACTTCGGATCTGAACTGCAGTTGTTGATCAAGACAGTCTGAAAGCGATTTGTTAGATATGAGGAGAACCACTGTAGAACTGTAGAATGGATTCCAAAAACACGTTCCAGCCGGGATAGAAGAATGGTGTGATCTATTGTATCAAATGCTGCCGACAGATCTAGGGGAGTCAAGACTGACACTTTTCCATTGTCGAGAGCTAGGAGGAAATCGTTAAGAACTTTAGTTAGAGCCGTTTCAGTGCTGTGAGCAGGTCGATAGGCAGACTGGAGGGGGTTGAACAAATTGTTTGATGACAGATGGTTAGACAATTGTGCAAGGACAATTTTCTCGATTATTTTGGAGACAAACGCTAAGTTGGACACAGGCCGATAACTTTTCAAGTCATTATGATCCATGGTAGGCTTCTTTATCAAGGGTTTAACAAGAGCAGTTTTGTACAGGTCAGGGAAAACACCACTCAGTAAAGAGTCGTTTATGATCTGAGTCATGACAGGCACAACAACATCAAGACATTCATACAACAAAGGGGTTGGTAAAGGGTCAAGGTCACACGTCTTGGGGGCAGATCTTTTCAAAACATCAAAGACATCTTTCTCAGACACAGATGGAGCCTACAAAATCTTTGCCTAGGGGGTGTGAAACAGTGGGCTGCAAGTCAAGCTCTTTCCTAATGTTCTCAATTTTGGAATGAAAGAAATCAGAAAACACACATGGCAATGATGGTGGCGGGTAAACAGTCGGAAGTTTGGTAGGTTTAACCCTTGCACACAGTTTGTTTGTAATAGAATACAGTTCTTTACTAGATCTTGCCGCTGCAATTTTGGTACTGTAGTACATCGTTTTTGCCTGATCTGTCAAGAAAGTCACACAATTTTTAGCTTTATTATATATTTGTTTATGTACAGTGAGCCCTGAAGAATCTGATTGTGCTTGGGCCTGTCTTCGTTTTTTCTTTGCTTCTTTTATTTCGTTAGGCATCACACTAAACCAAGGACTTGATTCTCTGCTAGAAGAAACTTTGCGTGAAGAAACAGGAGCATGTTTGTCCAATACTGACCGAAGGGCACTATCGTACTCAGCGGCAGTACAAGAACTAGATGTGTACTTAGATAATTCTACTTTGATATCATTTCCGAAAACAGTTCTGTCGATTGCGCGGATATTTCAGACGCTGCGGTACACGTGTTTGTGGACAGGGAGCTCTATGTCAAACAAACTCACAACACAAACATGGTCAGACTCGAGGTCATGATTGACCTCTGAGGATCGGTGAACTCCATCACTGGGCCTTTCAATCACCAAGTCCAGAGTGTGGCCATGTTTGTGAGTGGGTCCGGACACAGATTGATGAAGATTGTACATATCTAGCACTTCTAAAAACTTAATAGAGCTACGATCAGTGGGAGAGTCAACATGAAAATTAAAATCCCCTAACAGACACAGGTTTCCATGAAGCGTGTTACAATGGTCAAGCAGACAAGGGAATTGTTCAAAAAACAAAGTTTCAGTCAGTTTATTTACAGACGTGGGCCAAGGACGATACACACACATAAAATGCAACACACTATGCTGTGAGGTCAGCGAGACTCGGAACAATTCGAAGGAAGAATGGTCGAACGGGAAGGTAGAGTTGAAGGTGAGGTGGGGGGTGAGGGTGTCTCTGTAGACAACAGCGATACCGCCACCACGACGAGAGGGGCGTGGCAGAGACTTGATGGCATAACCCTCAGGGGTCAAATCTGCACAAACGGCTTCATCCCCTTGCGGTTTGAGCCATGTCTCTACCACAAACAGTAGGTCAATGTCATTGTCGGTGATGAAGGAAGTGATGCCAGCTCTTTTCTGTCTACAATTTGGGCCAACAGATTGGGCGTTGAAAGAGGCAACTGTAAGTTTAGTGTTCTTGCGAACAGAGGAGGAAAGAGGAATTTGAATCAAGTTGTCCGTGTTAGCAGCCAAACGCTTAGTTGTAGCCGTTGTACTGTTGCTAAGCCTATTACCAGGCCTAGCGCTGTCTGGAAGACGGGAACACGAGGATGACACGCCGTGTTGTTGCTCTGAGGATTTACTGCTGTCAGCTGGCGGGGGTTGAGTAGTAGTGGCAGGGTCAGGCCTGTTTCCACACACAATGCCGATTTTCTTCTGCTTTCGACATCCCCCTCTATGTGTTCGAGCGCGAGGGAGGTGGTAACCAATTCCTGCCCCTCTAATAGCATCCACTATACAGGGGTCCAGTGTTGATGGGGCCACAGATAAAAGCTGTGAGAGGGTGTCTACAATTACATAATGATTTATTTAATATTGGTTGATGATTTCTTGGGTTTGTTGTTGTTTTTGCTGTTGTGTTTTTGCTGTTGTGTTTTTGCTGTTGTGTTTTTGCTGTTGTGTTTTTGCTGTTGTGTTTTTGCATAAATTGCTTTTTTTTCTTGCTACACTTTTTGCTCTTTACAAAAAAAATTAAAGGGCTATAAATATGCCCAAATTTTAACCCAATAAAAGTTTCAATCAATCAAGCAATCAATCCATCGATCAATCAATCAATTAATCAGTCTTCTTCTTCCTGTTAAATATTTGATTTATTTGAAATATTTATTATAATCTGCTGCACATGTTGCAAAAGAAACATTTTCATTTGAAACTTGCTTTTTCATGGACAAAAAAAAATTGATTTGATTTGAATTATTTTTGTTCGTCTTCTTCCTCCTCCTCCTCCTCCTCTTCCTCCCCTTCTTCTTCTCCTTCCTTTTCTTTTTCTTTTTCTTCTTCTTCTCTTCCTTTCATGGCATTTGCACTTAGTAATCTTGCGCTAAAACCCACCTTAATCAAACACTCCCCTTCCCACCCACCCCCTGTTTATATTATTTTTATTATTATTATTATTATTATTATTATTATTATTATTATTATTATTATTATTATGATGATGATGATGATGAACATTTATATAACGCCTAATGAAATTAATGCCCTAGGCGTTTACAATTACGAAATAAATAAATAAATAAGAAGGAAAAAAACAACTCGCTAGCGCAAGCATATACCCCTCCGCCCCCACACACACACATGCGCACGCGCACCTCGGGTATGTGTGTGTGTGTGTGTGTGTGTGTGTGTGTGTGTGTGTGTGTGTGTGTGTGTGTGTGTGTGTGTGTGCATGTGTGCATGCGTGTGTTGGTGTGTGCATGCACTTGCACATGTTATTTGTGTGTGTGTGTGTGTGTGTGTGTGTGTGTGTGTGTGTGTGTGTGTGCGTGCGTGTGCGTGCGGTGCGTGCGTGTGCGTGCGTGCGTGCGTGCGTGCGTGCGTGCGTGCGTGCGTGCGTGCGAGAGAGAGAGTGTGTGTGTACATGTGTTGGTGTGAGCGTGCACTTGTGTGACGTAAGTGTCCCGCGCGACCCGCTATCTTTATTTCTTATCTACACCCCCCCCCCCCTTCTCCCCTCCCCCCCTCTCCTTTTCATTTCTCTGTCCGGCCGCCACGTTAATTGCCACCCACCATCTAAAGAATGCCGATTAAGGGATTGGTCCCTTTCAAGTTCAATTTGTCTCCCCGGTCGGCATGCAACCCCTACCGAGGTTATCTCCCTTCACCCCCCCCCCCCCTCTTATCTACCGTCTCATCACGAGATAGTGATATCAACAGTCGGCTCCCTTTGTAAGACACCGCGTCCTTACCCATCACAAGAAAGTGACAACCACGGTTATCTCCCTTTGAAGACGGTTTTGCCTTTCCAATCACAAAGGTTAGGAATGTCCGGCATGTGATAAGGATGTAATAGGCGCGTGATTGTTCTGTACACTCTGAACATCATCTTGTGACGTGTGGACTGTAATAAACCAATAGCAGGCTTTCATTGTTTGAAAGTGAAGGCTATAATTGGAGTGGGGAGAAAAAGTTGTCACACAAGATGCTGAAATGTAGCTAGAGCAACACTCACAACCAGTCATCATAAGCCCACTAGTAAGTATTATTGATGGCAGGTGATTGAGATCTTGTTTGTTTGACCCTAGTTTTGATCTAGATCCTATGTTCAATGATGAATAAGGAGTAGATAGATATGTTATAGAAAAGAAGTGGTAAACATTCTATTCTATTTATGTGCACTGATTATTTGTGTGTGTGTGTTTTTGACTTGAACACTTTTGGTACCAGAACCGGAGTTTATGCCTACTAACCCTTTTGTCTATTTTTAGTAGGAAACCTATGGGCCGCAATCTTGCACTTTATGATACCATTCCTTTCCAGGTGTTGGATGGAGAGTGATGTTGTCTTGATCACCTTTTATGTTTTACTGATCTCAGTTTGTTAACTGAAATTCAGTTTATTTATTAACTAGTGCTATTGTACAAGGGAAGCCTTCTAGCCGGTTGGGATTCACTAATTCCCTGCCGACTGAAGCCCCTTGTCTCTAAGCCATAGAGATCTACATCCACCTTCTCCTGTGATTATCAGCAGGGCATCGTGGGCCGGACGATCATCCCGGACTCCACCAAGCACCAAGACAGGACCGTCGCCAAGACAACCCGCACCCAGAATCCACGAGGAGACCACGCTTGAACCGTGCCATCCCGCGAAGCCGTAACCGGAATGACTGGGAGCTACTCTCATCTGACGAGCAAGCCCAGCCAACCCAGCACTCGCCGATCACCACGGAGGAACTTGACAACAGCTAAGTCCCCCGGACTGCGCCAATCACTGGAACTTTCCTACGGACATTGAAGATAATTAGTAACCCTTCCGGCATGGGGCGAACCTTATAGAAAGACAAAAGTCTTGTGAATCCTTTCGGATTTCATTGTGTTTTTATCCATATTTTGTTTTGGCGCCATTGAGCTGCTTTATTATTATTGTTGCATAATCTTATGCAGATTTTGGGAGTAAATAAAATACAAGTGTCAAATAATCCTGAACCCTTTGGTCAGACTGATGAGAGTGGGAGTCTTGTAATTTCATGTAAAACCCTACTTCTCTCTGTCTGCCATTTAGAGCAATTCAACCACTTGTATTTCTTACAACCATACGAGCCAGAACCCGGGCACAAATATAAATTTATTAGATGAAAAGGGGCCGGGAAAGTTGCTCATCTCCCATACCCTAGAGAAGTGGGCTAAAGGCAAATTATCTAAAGTCTTCCCTAGGGACTTAGCCTTTTAACCCATTACCTCGTCACATCTAATTGGGGGCTCGCGTCCGGGATATTTTTTTTCATAAAGTCTAACAAATTTCAATTCAAACGGTAGTTCCTTTTCAAAACTTATCTTGTGTCCACTGGGAAAGTTATTGTGATTTGGTTCACTGTGTTTTGATTTGATTTGTTTGAATGCTATTTATGACTTTATTTTGATGTGCATGCTATTTCTGTTTATGCTGAAATAGTTAAGTGTTGTTTGATACATTCAACTCAGCAGCTTTGTTTTTTTTTGAATAGTTGTATTTACAACCATGGCTGAGATTGTTAAACTTAGGCGGGAGCTTAAAGAATGGGGAGAGTCTCTAGGAATGTCAGGCCAAGAGTTAGCAAATTTTGTCATATCTGAATATGACAAAGATAAAGCTCGGGAGGCTCAGAAGGCTGAGAAAGACAAACAGAGAGCTCATGAGGCTCAAGAGGCTGATAAAGCTCGGGAGGAGGCCGAGAAAGATAAGCAGAGAGCTCATGATGCTGCCGAGCAAGAGCAAATCCGTACTCATGAGTTAAGGCAGAGGCAACTAGTGCAGGATGCCAAAAATAAAGAACTCGAACTTGAGGCCACTG
>CM065695.1:7031030-7036327 GCA_017654935.2 Phymorhynchus buccinoides | reverse complement strand
AACGCCTAATGAAATTAATGCCCTAGGCGTTTACAATACGAAATAAATAAATAAATAAGAAGGAAAAAACAACTCGCTAGCGCAAGCATATACCCCTCCGCCCCCACACACACACATGCGCACGCGCACCCTCGGGTATGTGTGTGTGTGTGTGTGTGTGTGTGTGTGTGTGTGTGTGTGTGTGTGTGTGTGTGTGTGTGTGTGTGTGTGCATGTGCATGCGTGTGTTGGTGTGTGCATGCACTTGCACATGTTATTTGTGTGTGTGTGTGTGTGTGTGTGTGTGTGTGTGTGTGCGTGTGTGTGCGTGCGTGTGCGTGCGTGCGTGTGCGTGCGTGCGTGCGTGCGTGCGTGCGTGCGTGCGTGCGTGCGAGAGAGAGAGTGTGTGTGTACATGTGTTGGTGTGAGCGTGCACTTGTGTGACGTAAGTGTCCCGCGGACCCGCTATCTTTATTTCTTATCTACACCCCCCCCCCCCTTCTCCCCTCCCCCCCCCTCTCCTTTTCTTTTCTCTGTCCGGCCGCCACGTTAATTGCCACCCACCATCTAAAGAATGCCGATTAAGGGATTGGTCCCTTTCAAGTTCAATTTGTCTCCCCGGTCGGCATGCAACCCCTACCGAGGTTATCTCCCTTCACCCCCCCCCCCCCTCTTATCTACCGTCTCATCACGAGATAGTGATATCAACAGTCGGCTCCCTTTGTAAGACACCGCGTCCTTACCCATCACAAGAAAGTGACAACCACGGTTATCTCCCTTTGAAGACGGTTTTGCCTTTCCAATCACAAGGTTAGGAATGTCCGGCATGTGATAAGGATGTAATAGGCGCGTGATTGTTCTGTACACTCTGAACATCATCTTGTGACGTGTGGACTGTAATAAACCAATAGCAGGCTTTCATTGTTTGAAAGTGAAGGCTATAATTGGAGTGGTGAGAAAAAGTTGTCACACAAGATGCTGAAACGTAGCTAGAGCAACACTCACAACCAGTCATAATAAGCCCACTAGTAAGTATTATTGATGGCAGGTGATTGAGATCTTGTTTGTTTGACTCTAGTTTTGATCTAGATCCTATGTTCAATGATGAATAAGGAGTAGATAGATATGTTATAGAAAAGAAGTGGTAAACATTCTATTCTATTTATGTGCACTGATTATTTGTGTGTGTGTGTTTTTGACTTGAACACTTTTGGTACCAGAACCGGAGTTTATGCCTACTAACCCTTTTGTCTATTTTTAGTAGGAAACCTATGGGCCGCAATCTTGCACTTTATGATACCATTCCTTTCCAGGTGTTGGATGGAGAGTGATGTTGTATTGATCACCTTTTATGTTTTACTGATCTCAGTTTGTTAACTGAAATTCAGTTTATTTATTAACTAGTGCTATTGTACAAGGGAAGCCTTCTAGCCGGTTGGGATTCACTAATTCCCTGCCGACTGAAGCCCCTTGTCTCTAAGCCATAGAGATCTACATCCACCTTCTCCTGTGATTATCAGCAGGGCATCGTGGGCCGGAAGATCATCCCGGACTCCACCAAGCACCAAGACAGGACCGTCGCCAAGACAACCCGCACCCAGAATCCACGAGGAGACCACGCTTGAACCGTGCCATCCCGCGAAGCCGTAACCGGAATGACTGGGAGCTACTCTCATCTGACGAGCAAGCCCAGCCAACCCAGCACTCGCCGATCACCACGGAGGAACTTGAAACAGCTAAGTCCCCCGGACTGCGCCAATCACTGGAACTTTCCTACGGACATTGAAGATAATTAGTAACCCTTCCGGCATGGGGCGAACCTTATAGAAAGACAAAAGTCTTGTGAATCCTTTCGGATTTCATTGTGTTTTTATCCATATTTTGTTTTGGCGCCATTGAGCTGCTTTATTATTATTGTTGCATAATCTTATGCAGATTTTGGGAGTAAATAAAATACAAGTGTCAAATAATCCTGAACCCTTTGGTCAGACTGATGAGAGTGGGAGTCTTGTAATTTCATGTAAAACCCTACTTCTCTCTGTCTGCCATTTAGAGCAATTCAACCACTTGTATTTCTTACAACCATACGAGCCAGAACCCGGGCACAAATATAAATTTATTAGATGAAAAGGGGCCGGGAAAGTTGCTCATCTCCCATACCCTAGAGAAGTGGGCTAAAGGCAAATTATCTAAAGTCTTCCCTAGGGACTTAGCCTTTTAACCCATTACCTCGTCACATCTAATTGGGGGCTCGCGTCCGGGATATTTTTTTTCATAAAGTCTAACAAATTTCAATTCAAACTGTAGTTCCTTTTCAAAAACTTATCTTGTGTCCACTGGGAAAGTTATTGTGATTTGGTTCACTGTGTTTTGATTTGATTTGTTTGAATGCTATTTATGACTTTATTTTGATGTGCATGCTATTTCTGTTTATGCTGAAATAGTTAAGTGTTGTTTGATACATTCAACTCAGCAGCTTTGTTTTTATTTTGAATAGTTGTATTTACAACCATGGCTGAGATTGTTAAACTTAGGCGGGAGCTTAAAGAATGGGGAGAGTCTCTAGGAATGTCAGGCCAAGAGTTAGCAAATTTTGTCATATCTGAATATGACAAAGATAAAACTCGGGAGGCTCAGAAGGCCGAGAAAGACAAACAGAGAGCTCATGAGGCTCAAGAGGCTGATAAAGCTCGGGAGGAGGCTGAGAAAGATAAGCAGAGAGCTCATGATGCTGCCGAGCAAGAGCACATCCGTACTCATGAGTTAAGGCAGAGGCAACTAGTGCAGGATGCCAAAAATAAAGAACTCGAACTTGAGGCCACTGAGCGAGAAAAAGCGCGAGACCATGAGCTAGCTATGAAGCAGCTTGAAAACTCAGCAGACTCCGAGACTGCTGCCCCTCAAAATTTTCACCCTCCCATTCATACCTCAGCCATGACCTTCACATTGGAGGCATTCAATGAGGCAACCGAGTCTATCGATGCATTCCTCGATAGATTTGAAAGACTGGCCCAGGAATTTGAGCTTGCTCCGGAAAAATTCAACCTCAAGCTTGCCCAAAGTCTCAGGGGTGTGGCTTATGAGGTGTACAGCAAACTTCCGTCAAGCCAAATTACCGACTACCCAGCTTTGAAAGAAGCCCTGCTCAACAGATACGAGTTGACAGCTGATGCCTACCGGAAAAAGTTCCGGTCAACCAGAAAAGGTAGGGGAGAGTCCTATGCCCAATTTTCAGATAGACTGGGGAACTATCTGACAAAATGGGTGTCCCTTTCTGCCAAATCTGAGTCCTATGAGGATCTCCGGGAACTGATGGTTTGGCGAGCAACTGCGCGAAACCATGTCCCCAGAGTTACGCACCTTTACTGCCGAACAAGGTGCCACCACTCTGGCTGACCTCATCCAGCTAAGTGATAGGTACACTCTAGCCCATGATGAACCTAGCGCCCCTAAAAAGCCAAAACTACAGCAAGTAGTTGGGTCAACTGTTTCACAGCAGAGCAGGGGTAACCCCAACTCCAACAGTGGGTCAAACAGTTCTACCCATGAACGACAACCACTGGGACAACCCTTATTCTGCTCATACTGCAAGTCGAACACCCACAATCGGGATGACTGCAGGAAACTTGCTTACAAGCGGCAAAATGTTGCAACTATGCAAGTCGTCTCGACTTCGCAGAATTGCACAAACCCCTCCCCAATCCAGTGTCCAGGCACACCGTCAGTCGTTGGACAGGCGACTGTCAACAACATCCCTGTTCAGTGTCTCTATGACACTGGACTGTCATGCGACGCAATCGTCTGCGGATCCCTAGTCCCCGCGTCAGCATACACGGGAGACTTCATCTCTCTGCAAGGCCCTGATGCTGCAATCCCCCCTTCCACTTTGCCAGTCGCCATAATCAATGTCGACACCAGATATGTTAAGGGACCCATCAAGGCAGTGCTCATGGACAGTCCTGTCTATGACCTCATACTTGGATCACAGTATGTGTTTTTAGGGCACCCCTCTCAACCTGCCCTAGTTTCAGCAGCATTCCCTTCTCCCCAATCCACAAACCAACTCCCTCCCTCCTTCCCAAAGAGCAAATCTCCCTCAGCAGGGAAGAAACCTCTCAACGCGGCAAACCAAATTGCCGCGCGAGCCAATCCAGATTGTCCCAAGTCCCCAAGTCCGCCACAACTTGGAAAATCCTTCCCAAGGAATGTCCGCCTAACGACCCAAGACCACTCGCCACAGGTACCTCAGGTGAAAGGCAGCACTGTACCCGCAAACACCCACCGAAGGTACTATCGGGACAGGCCGCCGCACATCCAGCCGTCACCTACCCCTCCCTTTCAGCGAGTGGCAGTCGACTTGGTCGGGCCTCTACCTCAACGGAAGAAGAAATTCCGGTACATAGTCACCGTGGTCGACATATGTACCATGAGGTGCGATGCCGCCCCAATCTCCTCACTTGATGCTAGCCAGATAGCCGCGGCACTCAAAGCCATTTTCGCCCGAATCGGCCTACCAAACCACATCATCAGCAATGATGAATCCAGGCTAAAGGGGAAACTCAGGCAAGAGGTGTTTGCTATTCTGCAATCAACCTTGGGACAACTCAACACAGGATTGCCGCACCAACCTCAGTCGGAATCCATTCCACTGATCTCTAACCCACCTGCTCCTTTGAACTCTGTGTTGCGACCAGATGTTCCACCATTCCAGCCGACCCAGTCTCCCCACTAATTTGTCCCTGTCGCCCAAGTCGAAAGTGGAGTCGGCGTTCCACAGGAGGATTCCGGTACCAGAATCTTTTCTTCGGGGGGCCTCTGTGACGTAAGTGTCCCGCGCGACCCGCTTTCTTTATTTCTTATCTACACCCCCCCCCCCCTTCTCCCCTCCCCCCCTCTCCTTTTCATTTCTCTGTCCGGCCGCCACGTTAATTGCCACCCCCCATCTAAAGAATGCCGATTAAGGGATTGGTCCCTTTCAAGTTCAATTTGTCTCCCCGGTCGGCATGCAACCCCTACCGAGGTTATCTCCCTTCACCCCCCCCCCCTCTTATCTACCGTCTCATCACGAGATAGTGATATCAACAGTCGGCTCCCTTTGTAAGACACCGCGTCCTTACCCATCACAAGAAAGTGACAACCACGGTTATCTCCCTTTGAAGACGGTTTTGCCTTTCCAATCACAAGGTTAGGAATGTCCGGCATGTGATAAGGATGTAATAGGCGCGTGATTGTTCTGTACACTCTGAACATCATCTTGTGACGTGTGGACTGTAATAAACCAATAGCAGGCTTTCATTGTTTGAAAGTGAAGGCTATAAT
>CM065695.1:7023530-7026030 GCA_017654935.2 Phymorhynchus buccinoides | reverse complement strand
TGTCAGATTACAATTTATCAACCAAGTGCTTCTTTAAAGCCTTTTTAAAAGCTGGTTTAGATGGACATGATTTCAAGAATGATCGCAAGTTGTTCCATGTGTTTCCCCCAGAGTATGTCAAGCTGGATTTGAACAGATCGCTATGGGGTTTAGGAAATGAAAGCTTATGAGTATGTCGATTTTCATTTAATGTAAATAAGCATATTATTTTATTTGGGGCTGTTCCGTTTACGATGTTGTACATACATTACAATTATCTGCGCCTATTATCACTGACTGTCTTACCTATATTTATAACCTTTGTACTGAGAACTGATGTTATCCCCAATTATTTAAAGATGCCAAAGTAATACCACTATGCAAATCTGGTGACCCACAAGATCCATCCAACTACCGACCTATCTCCATCTTCGTCTTGAACATACTTTTGGAATTAAGGGCCCTGCTCTTTCTTGGTTTTCCTCTGACCTTTCTGATCGTTTTCAATCAGTTCTGGTCAATGGTCGTCAGTCTGAACAGGTTAGGCTTTCTTGTGGAGTCCCTCAGGGGTCTGTGCTTGGTCCCGTCTTGTTTACTTTGTATACGTCACCTCTTGCCAACATCATCGACCAGCACAACATGAAACATCACTTCTATGCAGATGAATCACAGCTCCAAAACAGTACATCCTCTGAAGACCTAGATTCCATTCTTTCAGAAAGAAACAACTGCTATATTGATATTCAAAATTGGATGGTTCAAAATAAACTTCAGTTAAATGGTGAAAAAACCGAAGCAATGCTTGTAGGGACAAAATCCAAACTAGCCTCTGTTTCCATAGAGTCAATCCAACTGGGTAGCAATATTATTCCCCTCCCAGACTCTGTCAAAAACTTAGGCGTCACTTTGTACAATACTCTTTCCATGCAGAGTTTCCTGACTGAGACCTGTCAGTCCTGCTACTATCAAATTCGTCGCATTGGCTATATTCGCAAATACCTCTCAGATGAAGCCACAGCAAAGCTTGTAGCTTGTTGCTCTGCGTTGAACATTTTCAACCGCTTGGCACAGTGTCTTGCAGTAGGGTTACCATACTGAGTGAGCATACTCCAGAATAGGTCGAACCAGTGACTTAAACAGTTGTAGGAAGAGATCATCACTCAAGTAAGCAAATGTCCTTCGCATCACTCCTACTACTCTATTTGCTTTCGCTGTAATTCCAGACACATGATCTTTGAAGCTCAGTTTATTGTCTATATATACTCCTAGGTCCTGTTCACATTCACTTTCAAGTAGAGGAACAGCAGACTTCTCTCCTACGTGAATACACTTGTTTGTCATGTAGTACACAGTTTTTGAATTGTTTCTCCCCAACATGGCATTTCTCTGGATGGAATTTGAGCAGCCATCTGTATGAACATTTCTGTAGGTTGTCTGTCTCTCATGCCAATGGTTCCGGGTTCGATTCTCGGCAAAAGCACTCTTTTTTGTTGGTAGTTGTATCCATTAAGGATAGTTTCATTTTCACCCCCCCCCCCCCTCATGTTTACGACCCTCCATCTCAAAGTCATTATTTTTTGTGCCCCCCTCCCCCGAGTGAGCCTTGAAGGCTTTGCCTCTTGTTAACTTTAGGAATTTGTTTTATGATGACGTCACAGATCTTTCGTGTCTAAACGAAGCTGCTTTGAAGCGGACGAAATACAAGCGAATTGCCGGCGACATGTTTTTATTTTATTGTTATTTTATTTTTATTTTTTTGTTATACAAATTATAAGCTATGGGCTTGATCGCGTTCAGATTTATGTATGTTTGTGACTTCCAATAAACTCAGAGCATAATTATGATCCAGTTCGATTGTGCATCATTGTGCACACTGTGGCCATTCAATAGTTTGTTGCTTGTTTTGTCTTTGTCGCAGACTTCAGTCATGATGAAGGTCACTCTGGTCATTGGGCTTCTCTTCGCCATGCTGGCCGCTTCCTCCGCCTTCGATTACTACCAAAAACCGTACGGTTACGGCAAAAACATCGGCGGCGGCTTCGGGGGTTTCGGGCAGCGCTACGGTTACGTCATGAAAATCCCAATCTGTGAGTATCAAATGGAGTCGTGCTATATGAATGAATGAATCTTTAATTTAATGTCTTTTCACATAGATCGTGATTTTAGACAGCATGCACCAAAAAACAAAAAACAAAAAGGTAAAATAACATGCATAAGAACGACATATTAAAAAAAAAAGAGTAAAGAAAACCTCTACAGTAGTCTTCCAATAGTTGAGGACAGCATTGCTTTTGCAATTACAGTAATGTCAATTTCTGCGTCATTTAAAATATCCTTGGTATTATCATATTTGCGAAAAAAGTCCATATTGATCATTCGATATTTAGAAAGCAATACTGGGCATTCTAATAGTAAGTGATGAATTGATAATTTATCACTACAAAGACAGTTAGTTTCCAAGTATTTAGTTTTCCATGAATTGAGTCGTATCTTGTACACTAAACTAACTATCGATCTACTG
>CM065695.1:6996030-7006030 GCA_017654935.2 Phymorhynchus buccinoides | reverse complement strand
AGAGCATAATTATGATCCAGTTCGATTGTGCATCATTGTGCACACTGTGGCCATTCAATAGTTTGTTGCTTGTTTTGTCTTTGTCGCAGACTTCAGTCATGATGAAGGTCACTCTGGTCATTGGGCTTCTCTTCGCCATGCTGGCCGCTTCCTCCGCCTTCGGTTACTACCAAAAACCGTACGGTTACGGCAAAAACATGGGCGGCGGCTTCGGGGGTATCGGCAGGGCTTCGGGGGTATCGGGCAGGGCTTCGGGGGTTTCGGACTCACTACGGTTACGTCATGAAAATCCCAATCTGTGAGTATCAAATGGAGTCGTGCTATATATAAGAAGTCCGTGTGTGTGTGTGTGTGTGTGTGTGTGTGTGTGTGTGTGTGTGTGTGTGTGTGTGTGTGTGCATATGTGTGCGTGTGTGTGTGTGTGTGTATGTGTGTGTGTGTGCGTGTGTGTGCGTGTGTGTGCATGTGTGCATGTGTGTATATGTTTGTTGTACTCTACGAGAAGGTGTATAAGGAGATACTGCACAAATGTAGCGATTACGTTTGCGTTTCCCCCCCCCCCCTGCTTGTCTCTCCTCTGTCTGTCTGTCTGTCTGTCTGTCTGTGAACATAAAACCATGTTTCAGTCTTCAGAGAGTAACCCACTGAACCGATAGCAATGAACATTGACAGGATGGTCCCTGATGCACCAACCATGATGCCAGTTTTATCAGTTTTCCCAAAATATCCAACATTAGATGCCACCAGGGAAACCCAAACACACGCACACTCACACACGTAAGCCTATGCTCGCACTTAATACAATACATCAACTGACGCATAATGTCTTAAAATAACGTTTCAAAGCTAATGCTTATAAAAAAAACACAAGAATTTAAATGAAGCGTCGATAATTTTAACATGTAAATTAAAATGAACTGACCACCGTTTTGCCAGTTCCTTCTGTCTGTAGATCCATATTTATATTTGTGATCTGCATTGCCAGAGAAACGCACTGGGCAACATTTTGAAGGGGAGAGTGATTATAAAGTAAAGGTGAGAGACAAACAGCACTCTGAAACCCATGTGCATAGTTTGAAAACTACTGCTGAGGATTCCTACATATCCATATTAGCATTATCAGGGAATGTAGTGTGAAACATTTTGAAAGGGCCAATAGCAGAGTGAGAGCATAACGGCTGGTGGCTGCAGGCGGCACACTGTTGGCTCTACCCAACAATATAAATATATATCCATTTATATTTTTGACTAGTATATATAATCCACGAAAAGCTATAGAAAACATTTTGAAGGGTGACATTTTGCAGAAGCCAATAGTAAAGTGAGAGTGAGAGCTGAGCAGTTGCCATAGTTGCACCCCCCTATGTCCATACATATTCTTGACCATCATCATCATCCATAGGGTGCAGCAGAAGACACGTTGAATGAGTCACTAATAGAGCAAACCGTGAAGTGAAGTAAGCGAGTGTATGCATTAGTTTAATTTGTAGCTTTACTCTTAAACAAACCTGCAAGGTGTACAATAAACACGGTACATCTGGAAAAGACTTAGTGACTGGAGAGGCAGGGAGAGAAAAAGAGAGATTGGGGGAGAAGAGGAGGGAGGAGAGAGAGAGGGAGAGAGAGAGAGAGAGAGAGAGAGAGAGAGAGAGAGAGAGAGAGAGAGAGAGATAGAGAGAGAGAGAGAGAGAGAGAGAGAGAGAGAGAGAGAGAGAGAGAGAGAGAGAGAGAGAGAGAGAGAGAGAGAGAGAGAGAGAGAGAGAGAGAGAGAGAGAGAGAGAGAGAGAGAGAGAGAGAGAGAGAGAGAGAGAGAGAGAGAGAGAGAGAGAGAGAGAGAGAGAGAGATCATTGTCAAATATTATCTCAAGAGAAGGGTCTTTGATTGCCACAGCATTGCAAAAAGAAAACTGTCATGACATGTTGGATTCCTTCTGAAAATGGAGTCAGATAACTCAAAGATTGGGGTGGTGGGCAAAAGATAATCTGCCCCCCCCCCCCTATTTTCATTGAGGGGGCCAGTGTCCCCCTCCCCCCCGCTTCCGACGCCCCTGCACGGTGTTGGCATTGGGGGAAAGAGTGAAAAAGTGTTAACGTGTACTGATGCCTTTATATGACTGACATATTACTGTGTCGCCATGGGGAAAGAGTGAAACATTGTTAACGTGTACTGATACCTTTTTATGACTGACACTATCACTGTGTTGCCATTGAGGGAAAGAATGAAAAAATGTTAACGTGTACTGATACCTTTATGACTGACATTACCACTGTGTTGCCATTGAGGGAAAAAATGTTAACGTGTACTGATACCTTTATGACTGACATTATCACTGTGTTGCCATTGAGGGGAAAAATGTTCACGTGTACTGATACCTTTATGACTGACATTATCACTGTGTTGCCATTGAGGGAAAGAATGAAAAATGTTAACGTGTACTGACACCTTTATGACTGACTATTATCACTGTGTTGCCATTGGGGGGAAAGAGTGAAACATGTTAACGTGTACTGACACCTTTTTTATGACTGACATACGACTGTGTTGCCATTGGGGAAAGTATAAAAAGTGTTAACTTGTTTTGAGACATTAATGACTGACATTATCATTGTGTTGCCATGGGGAAAGAGTGAAACAATGTTGACGCGTACTGCTACCTTTTTATGACTGACATTATCACAGTGTCGCCATTGGGGTGAAAGAGGGACAAAAACATGTTAACTGTATTGTTTAAGCATTTAGTACACTGGTGTATCTTGTTCATGTGTTACAGATGGCAAGGGCTATGGTGGCGGACACGGTGGAGGCTTTGGTGGCGGAATTGGTGGGGGGTTCGGCGGCGGGTTTGGTGGCGGGTTCGGTGGCCCAGGGTTCGGTGGCGGGTTCGGAGGCGGGTTTGGTGGCAAGCATGGGGGTTATGGTCATTACTAAACCAACCCACCCGAACCAGGAGCGTCCACCCAGCGCCATGTTCCCGCCCCGCACTTTTCAGCCGCTCGTGAAGCTGATTGGCTGAAATTTGTCGGTGCTCGGATTATGAAGAGACCTGCTGGACACAACGTGACCCCCCCCCCCCCTCCCCCCCCCTTGGAAGACCCATTCTTCAGAAGCGTCTGTCCGTAAGGGTCAAAGACTGGTTGGACGCTAAACTCACCGCAACCACCACAAAACTTGAAAAATAAAAAATGTTTGAAAAAGAAATCAAAATGTGTGGGAGTTGTGTCTATTGTTGTTTGATTGATTGACTGAGTACTAAATTGGTTGATGGTTGAATGCGTGAGTGTAAAATCTACAACGTTCAGTAAAATGTTTATAACAATCTATCCTCCTTATCCCCCCCCCCCCTCCTCCTATTCATTCTCAGTCTTCTTTTTCTCCTTCTCCTCCCCTTTCTCCTTCATCTCCTCCTCCTCATTCTTCTTCTTCTTCTTCTTCTTCTTCTTCTTCTTCTTCTTCTTCTTCTTCTTCTTCTTCTTTCTTCTTCTTCTTCTTCTTCTTCTTCTTCTTCTTCTTCTTCTTCTTCTTTTCTTCTTCTTCTTTCTTCTTCTTCTTCTTCTTCTTCTTCTTCTTCTGCTTCTGCTTCTGCTTCTGCTTCTTCTTCTTCTTCTTCTTCTTTCTTCTTTCACCTCCTCCTCCACCCCCTCCTCCTCTCTTCTTCTTCTTCTCCTCCTCCTCCTCCTCCTCTTCCTCCTCCTCCTCCTCCTCTTTCTTCTTTTTTTTCTCCTCCTCCTCCTCTTTCTTCTTCTTCTTTCTCCTCCTCCTCCCTCCTCTTTCTTCTTCTTCTTTCTCCTCCTTCTCCTCCTCCTCCTCCTCTTTCTTCTTCTTCTTCTCCTCCTCCTCCTCCTCCTTCTTTTTCTTCTTCTTTTCTCCTCCTCCTCCTCCTCCTCCTCCTCTTTCTTCTTCTTCTTCTTCTTTTCTCCTCCTCCTCCTCCTCCTCCATCTTTTTCTTTTCTCCTCCTCCTCCTCTTCCATCTTCTCCTTTTTTCTCCTCCTTCTCCATCTTTTTCTTCTTTTCTCTTCCTCCTCCTCCTCCCCCGCCTCCTGCTCCTCCTTCTTCTCCTTCTTTTTCTTTTTTTTCTCCTCCTCCTCCTCTTCTCTTCTTATTTTCTCCTCCTCCTCCTCCTTCTTCTTTCTTCCTCCTCCTCCTCCTCCTTTTTCTTCTACTTCCTAGTGAACGAGGATGTATCCAGATCATAACTACAGGATGCTCCTCTGCTGTTTGTTTAACCCCTTGAACATCATAATTATGACCCCTCGACTGCCGTGTACGGGTTTGATGACGTCACTGATGACATCATCATATGAAGGGGGACAACTCTGGTAAATAGCGTTTTGCTTTTAAGACAGTCAGCGGGGGTTATATCCCCTGTACCATTTTGCCAGATTAAAGGGCCAGCCACACTGCACACGGTTTGACCCCCAAAATACGATGCGATTGTGACGATGTCTGTGAATCATGATTCACGTGAAATACTTCCATCTAAAAATCACTCATACTATTTTTCGTTCACTATATTCCCGTAGACCGCAAAACACGAATCAAATAATACCAAAAAAATAATATTTTCTCAGATTCGTGTAGTACAGGAGACTACAAACATAGTGAACATAACTAGCAGAATGTCATCAGATTTATGTAGACAGTAGAATGTCACGTCAACCATGCCTCACAAATGTCAAAATCGGATCGTAGTTAATCGAATCGTATCCGTGTACCGGGCCTTTAACTCTAAAGGGCCCGCTACACTACGTAACGATTCGATGTCGATGCGATTTTGACGATGTGAGTCATGATCGACGTGAAATTCATGCATCGGGTCTACTTGAGTATACAGAGCGAAGGTAGTAGAACTGTGTTTTAGACGGAAGTATTTCACGCGAATCATGACTCGCATCGTCACAATCGCATCGCATTGACATCGAATCGTGTGTAGTGTAGCATGCCTTAACTCTTTACAGTTAGTTCTCTTTTACCTTAGACAATTTTTAAGGGCTAAAATTTATTTTAAAAAATTCTCTTGATGTCCAGGGGTTAAAGACCCATCAGATCACGTGTCAAAATCACGGGTTTTACGTGTTTTCCCTCCCGGTAAGAAATCTTGTTTTGACCAGGTTTGACTCCCATACAAATGTCCCCCAAATTGAAAAACGAAGCATCATTTTAAAGAGCAGCCTCAATTTGAAGTTGGGGGCATTTGTATGTGGGTCACAGCTACCCAGAAAAATAACAAGGGATTTAATCGTGGTGGGTCAGTGTGTCTTTAAAGCCATGCAACCAAGGCTATAACGTACACTGTCCATTGACCTCATTGGTGGCTCATCTAATCCGCAGTGAATAATAAATAATAATAATAATAATAATAATAATAATAATAATAATAATAATAATAATAATAATAACAACAACAACAACAACAACAACAACAACAACAACAACAACAACAATAACAATAATAATAATAATAATAATAATAATAATAATAATAATAATACTTTCTGATCGCTTCTCGGCCTTTTGGTAAGACAGTGATTCGGGAACATAAATTTTTGTTTATAACCTGGTTGGTTTGTTCAGCCCGTCGTACATGGCGAAAGCCGATACGCGACGTTAAACTGAACTTCCATCCATCCATCCCATAATAATAATAATAATAATAATAATAAATAAATCAATAAATCTTCTATAGTGCTATTCTCCTGACACAGCAGGACTCACCGCGCTTTACATGAAAACATGGGGGGGGGGGGGGGAAAGTGAATTTACCCCTCGCACACAAAAAATATTCAAAAGACATATACATACAATTATTTAGAGAAAAAAAATCACATTATGGCACTCACACAACTCACATTTAAAATACCTACATACAACACGAATTATTTATAAGGTTGACTGACAGTGGATGGACAGACATAAATTAACAGAGATATTTTCTGAAAAGATGCGTCTTCAGGCCAGTCTTGAAAGAAGACAAAGACGAAGAGCTGCGGAGAGAGAAAGGGAGATTGTATGGCGCGCCAAAGATACAAAACTCTATCTATCTGTTCGACAGAGTTTCGAAACTGTATCTATCAGTTCGATAGAGTTTGAAAACCCTATCTAGCTGTTCGATAGAGTTTTAAAACTCTGTCGAACAGCTAGATAGGGTTTCCACAAAATAACCCTATCGAGATATATAGTTTTTCTATCGCGATTTCTGATTGGTACATGGCTTCAGCGACAAGTTTGTGGCCTTGGCAGGGCAGAGACCTGTGAATTTGAATAAGACGATAGGCCTAGGCCCCTACATGTAGTCAAACAAACATGGCAGCTGAACGATTTCAACGAGCGAATCTGTAATTGAAGCTGCTAAACGAGTTCGTAGAATGCCACCTATTAGGCTAGGTGTAGGTCACAGTCAAAGATACTAGTCCTATATACCAATGAAATGCTTCGTTTAAAAAAAGTATCAAAATGGTGCGTTCGATAGAGTTTTACGACGAGAAACTCTATCTAGCTGCTCGACAGAGTTTTGAAACTCTATCTAACTGCTAGCTATAGTTTAGAAACTGTATCTAACAGTTCGATAGGGTTTTTAAACTCTGTCGAACTGCTAGATAAGAGTTTTGGTCATTCGGCGCGCCATAAGATTGTTCCAGATGTGTGGTGCTTGGAAACGAAAAGATCTGTTTCCAACTGTTTTGTACTTGGTGACAGGTTTGCAGAGAAGTTGTAGGTTGCTTGATCTGAGGTTGCGTTCTGGTATGTAGGCAGAGAGGAGAGAAGAGAGGTAGTCAGGAAGAGTGTCAAATAGTGGTTTCTTTGAGCAAACAGGCATCAGAATAGTCCGAAGTCCAATCCTCTGAAAACCGCGGTAAAAGGGACATCAAGGCCCTAGATTGAAGGGGGACAACACTGAAATCAGTTCCCAATATAAGGCTTAATGCAGTGAGAAATCACTTCAAAATGCTATTTAATCAACAGAAAAGGTAACACTGAATCAAAAAGGCGAAACCTCTGGTCACAACAGACGCCAATCCTCTGTCAGAAATTCTGAATCCTCTGACACTTCTGATGCCTAGCAAAGCGCATGATGCCATAATAAGCATAATTGTGATGGATAAGCAAGCAGTGCATGTCAAATAAACAGACTTAGGCCGTGTACACACACATACACGCGGATGTTCCGCGCGGAAATAATCAATAAGTAAACGAAAGAAGGAAACAAATAATAACGGATCAGGGGAAATACGGACACGCGCGTATATTTTATTCCCTTTTTTTAAATTTAAAACCCCCACCTTATTTACGGATTGCGCATGGGTTTCCGCGCGGAACTACCTCTTGCAGCTGTAGCAACAGAGGCTTTGTTGACCCACAGTCTGGGTTTTTTGTTTGGCTACGAAGTAGCCACGGTTGAGCGTAAAGACCGTTGGTCATTGTCAGAAGAAGGAAGGAAGGAAGGATGGAGAAGGAAGGAAGGAAGGGAGGGAGGGAGGAAGGTAGTGATTGTTTCCCCTCCACTTGTCATTGACTCAGTGCACCTGAGTTTCGCTGTGTGTGGTCGGAGTTCTGTTCAGCCCTTACTTTTATGAAGTTCTACTAAAGCTTAAAGGTGGATCCTGACGGATGGGGTTTTGCAAGGAACAAGTTGAGATCACCAGAAAGACAGCCTTTTCAAGGATCGGAACACTCACTTTGCTCTGGTTTCCTAGAAATTAAACCGTCAAAACGGCGATTCCTCCTTGGCGGAGATGCCGGAGAGAGTAGTCATTTTGGATGGGGTGGGTGAAGGTCACTCATTGTGGTTGAAGCGGTTTTTTTTTGTTTTTTTGTAGTGCAGTAAAAAAAAAATTGGAGCTGTTTCCTTTGTTGTGAGCAAAACTCCTTTAGATAATCTGATATAAAAAGGCTTGTATTGCGAAAATGTCGTGCGAACGATTTGGTCTAAACGCAAGTCCATTAGAAAAGAGACGGCACACGCTTTCTCTTTGGGTGAAAGAATTTGACTTCCAGCACCTCCGCCAAGGAGGAATCGCCGATTTGACGGTTTGATTTCTAGGAAACCAGAGCAAAGTGAGTGTTGAATCTCTGTAAAGGGTGTTTTCCTGGTGCTCTGGACGTGTTTCTTACAAAAACTCATCCGTTAGGGTGGCCCTTTAAGTGGGAAACTAAACGTTGTTACTTTCTAAATTAAGTAAATCGGTTTACTTAATTTAGAAAGTAACAACGTTTAGTTTCCCACTTAAGCTTTAGTAGAACTTCATAAAATTAAGCACTCACCAGGGCCTGTATTCACGTTGAGATAGCATGAGACTTAGCATGATGCTAACTTAGAAGCTCTTCCAATGTCCTATAGGATTTAATAGGACTTTTGGAAGAGCTTCTAAGTTAGCATGATGCTAAGTCTCATGCTATCTCAACGTGAATACAGGCCCTGGAACCTTGGAAGAATACGTGTATTACACCTTTTTATTTTGAGTCTGTACGTGTCCTCTGTTTGACCTTGAACTTGAAAAGTCACAAAGAAGGGAAAGTGCAATGGACGCGTGTAATAAACTTCCTGGTCTGTCTCTCTGTCTTTGTCTTTGTCTTTCTGTCCCCCTCCCCTCCTCCTTATTGTCTCTCACAGTGTGTGTTTGTGCGCGCGCGCGCGCGTGTGTGTGTGTGTGTGTGTGTGTGTGTGTGTGTGTGTGTGTGTGTGTGTGTGTGTGTGTGTGTGTGTGTGTGTGTGTGTGTGTGTGTGTGTGTGTGTGTGTATGTTTGATTTGATTGATTTAATTTAAAGTCTGTTCACAACAATGGTGATATTAGACTTAAATAATTACATTAATTAAACAGAAACAAAACAGACATAAAGTTAAACACATATTGAATTAAAATGAGGGGCAAAGAGTGTGTGAGTGTGTGTGTGTGTATGTGTGTGTGTTGTGTGTGTGTATGTGTGAGTGTGTGTGTGTGTGTGTGTGTGTGTGTGTGTGTGTGTGTGTGTGTGTGTGTGTGTGTGTGTGTGTGTGTGTGTGTGTGTGTGTGTGTGTGTGTGTGTGTGTGTGTGTGTGTGTGTGTGTGTGTGTGTGTGTGTGTGTGTGTGTGTGTGTGTGTATGTATATATATATGGTATGTGTGTGTGTGTGTGTGTGTGTGTGCGTGCGTGTGCGTGTGTGTATGTGTGTGTGGCCGTTTGTTTGTGCGTTCTATCCCTCTCTCTCTTTCTGTCCATCTATGTGGGATGGTCGCGCAAATTGCATACTTCATGTTCGCGCAAATTCTATAGAGGAAAGTAACGCAACTTGACCTATTCGCGCTTTTTGACAATTGTACCTGCGGGATTATATCGATGTTCCCCCGTTTCTATGTGTCACAATCATTGTGCCCCCGTCTCTATGTGTCACCTTCAATGTGCCCCCGTCTCTATATGTCGCCCTCATTGTGCCCCCGTCTTTATATGTCACCCTCATTGTGCCCCCGTCTCTATATGTCACCCTCATTGTGCCCCCGTCTCTATATGTCACCCTCATTGTGTCCACGTCTCTATGTGTCACCCTCATTGTGCCCCCGTCTCTATGTGTCACCCTCATTATGTCCCCATCTCTATATGTCACCCTCATTATGTCCCCGTCTCTATATGTGTCACCCTCATTATGTCCCCGTCTCTATATGTCGCCCTCATTGTGCCCCCGTCTCTATATGTCACCCTCATTGTGCCCCAGTCTCTATATGTCACCCTCATTGTGTCCCCGTCTCTATATGTCACCCTCATTGTGCCCCCGTCTCTATATGTCACCCTCATTGTGCCCCCGTCTCTATATGTCACCCTCATTGTGCCCCCGTCTCTATATGTCACCCTCATTGTGCCCCCGTCTCTATATGTCACCCTCATTGTGCCCCCGTCTCTATATGTCACCCTCATTGTGTCCACGTCTATGTGTCACCCTCATTGTGCCCCCGTCTCTATGTGTCACCCTCATTATGTCCCCGTCGCTATATGTCACCCTCATTATGTCCCCGTCTCTATATGTCAC
>CM065695.1:6986609-6989109 GCA_017654935.2 Phymorhynchus buccinoides | reverse complement strand
TATGCCTTTAACAGTTATTTGTACTAAGCTTTCACGAGTCTTTATTTCCACATTTATATTATCGTTTAACCATGGGGGTTTACCTTCAGGCTTGACACGTTCGGTTATAAAAGGGGGGGGGGGAGAGAGGAGAGAGAGAGAGAGAGAGAGAGAGATAGACGAGTGATTGTCATATTGTAAGGCCGATCCTCGCGCCGAATGTGCCGATCCTTGCCAATTATTTACTTTTTTTAATATTTTCATACCGACCCGGGTATAATTCAAAAACGATAAAATCCCTGGAGTGTGCCATGTTCTCACCGACTCCCGGTATATTCTCATGGGGGGTGGGTGGGGGGGGGTGGGGGGGTATAGGGTGGCCCACGGACTATTTCTGTTTTTTGATTGTCAGTATATTTTGGGGTATTTCGGTAGTATTTCGGCATACTTCGGTGTATTTCAGTATATTTTGGTATAATAATGTCGGTAGTATTTCGGTGTATTTCAGTATATTTTGGTATAATAATGTCAGTAGTATTTCGGTATATTTCGGTGTATTTCGATATATTTCGGGGTATGTCGGTATATTTCGTGTATTTCGATATATTTCGGTAGTGTTTTCAGTATATTTCAGCCACACGTCCACTAAAATCGTACGACTTGTACGATACGATTCGATCACGTGGGGGAAGTCTCCAAGAACAAACACAAAATGTGATTAATGATTTCAAAAAAGCCACAAAACACCAATGCTTTCAAGCTGTCGATATTTGTTATTATCTCTCCATCAGGAGAATTAGTTAAAAACTGACATGAGATAAAAAGGTACAGCTAAAAAGTTTATAACACTTTTCTGTGTCCAAAGTCTGTATTTGTGAACCTCAATGTGATTCGCGCGCTTCGAGACCACGTGATCAAATCGTGTCGTACAGTCGTGCGATTTTAGCCGACGTGTTGGCTGGCCCTTTAAATTACTTTCAACACGGTACGATCGCTTGCTTCTCAAAAGAGGAAGGAGTAGGTTCAACTGCTGTTACGGATCTTAGCGGAGCAAAGTCGGGGTTCGGTTGAGCAATGTCCGGTCCAGGCACGTCCAGGAGGAAGGAAAGCAGAGTGAGATATGGCTCAGTTAGGGAAAGGGGCGGCTTATTTATACCTTTTCCAAAACCTTTCTGTCATGACAGGTTCAGATGTCTTCCTGAATCGATTATGAATATGTGGCTAGGTTTTATTAATTTAATTAAAGCCTCGTTAAAGTCAAGAGCCCCGATATGTTTTGTTGTATATTTGTTTGTGTGTGTGAGCTAATAGGCTTACTAGCCTCCGAGAAAGGAGTGCATGCTTCTGTCTCTCTCTGTCTATCTGTCTGTCTGTTTTTCTGTCTGTCTGTCTGTCTGTCTGGCTGTCTATTTGTCTGTCTCTCTGTATACCTTCATTCTATGAACAGTTGATGTCATTCGAAACATTTAGAAGAGCCTATAAATCCGATGGGAGGGGAGTTGGTATTACCTAAACAATGCTCCGTACATTGCACTATTTAATCAGGACTGTGTTTTATAACATGCAGAGAGAGTTACGGTTTACACATCTGTTATTGTTACAAATTCGGGACTTTCCTGGTGTTGCAGGATCGTTCCCACCACCTTTATTGTCCACTAATCTCCCATATTATGTGTCTGTTCCAGAGGACGTTAAACAGATTTTCATTCATAACATGCAGATTGATTGATTGATTGATTGATTGATTGATTGATGGTGATGATTGAATGATTTTCATGATTATGTTTTGTACAGTAATAACAAATCAAAGTATATTGTAGCCTTTTCATAAAGGACGGACTCGATCAGACTTGGCAGACATTGGCTCTTAGTAGCTCTGTAGCTAAAAGGGGTTATTTGACCCTTGGGGACCTTCCACCCTGAGAAAGTGGGGGTGTCTCTTAATTGATCAAGGCGTCACCGCCATTTACAATTTCCAGCCCCAGCCCTCCGGAGCAGCAATCGCTTCCTCTCACTCAGCTTTGAACCCAAAGTTATCTTTCGTTTTCAACTTGCGTGTTAAACTTTCTGCACGAGCTTCGAACACAACAATAACAGTTGAACCTCTTTCACGGAGGTTTGCACTTCATCAGCGCTTTTCTTTTTTTTTTAAGCAACAAATTCTGTTTATCGCTCCTGCCCAAAGGATTGGTTGGA
Organism: Phymorhynchus buccinoides; assembly: GCA_017654935.2. Lineage (NCBI taxonomy): Eukaryota > Metazoa > Mollusca > Gastropoda > Neogastropoda > Raphitomidae > Phymorhynchus > Phymorhynchus buccinoides. Next base: position 6,986,934 of record CM065695.1, on the reverse strand, counting down.
AGGTAAATGATACATTGATCGAAAACAAAATAAACTTCAAATGCAATCGGACCAAACGAAGCATAGGAAAAGAAGAAAAAAGCCACCAAGTAAATAACGTGGTTACTGAGTGCTTGTGCTAGAGGCTAAAGTCGGCGCCGCACGGCGTGTTTAATCGTAGGGGGGATGCGATGCGATTGTGTCACGTGAGTCGTGATTCCTGTGAAACATTTCCGTCAAGCAATCAATCTGCCATTTCTGCTCGCTGTGCTCCAGAAGACCCAATACATGAATTCCACGTGAATCATGACTCGCATCGTCAAAATCGCATCGCATTCAGATGCGA
>CM065695.1:6971609-6979109 GCA_017654935.2 Phymorhynchus buccinoides | reverse complement strand
ATTATTATTATTATTATTATTATTCACTGCGGATTAGATGAGCCACCAATGAGGTCAATGGACAGTGTACGTTATAGCCTTGGTTGCATGGTCTTTAAAGACACACTGACCCACCACGATTAAGTCCCTTGTTTTTTTTTCTGGGTAGCTGTGACCCACATACAAATGCCCCCAACTTCAAATTGAGGCTGCTCTTTAAAATGATGTTTCGTTTTTCAATTTGGGGGACATTAGTATGGGAGTCAAACCTGGTCAAAACAAGATTTCTTACCAGCTATAGAGGGAAAACACGTGAAACCCGTGATTTTGACACGTGATCTGATGGGTCTTTAACCCCTGGACATCAAGAGAATTTTTTAAAATAAATTTTAGCCCTTAAAAATTGTCTAAGGTAAAAGAGAACTAACTGTAAAGAGTTAAGGCATGCTACACTACACACGATTCGATGTCAATGCGATGCGATTGTGACGATGCGAGTCATGATTCGCGTGAAATACTTCCGTCTAAAACACAGTTCTACTACCTTCGCTCTGTATACTCAAGTAGACCCGATGCATGAATTTCACGTCGATCATGACTCACATCGTCAAAATCGCATCGACATCGAATCGTTACGTAGTGTAGCGGGCCCTTTAGAGTTAAAGGCCCGGTACACTGCATACGATTCGATTAACTACGATCCGATTTTGACATTTGTGAGGCATGGTTGACGTGAAATTCTACTGTCTAAATAAATCTGATGAAATCCTACTAGTTATGTTCACTATGTTTGTAGTCTCCTGTACTACACGAATCTGAGAAAATATTATTTTTTTGGTATTATTTGATTCGTGTTTTGCGGTCTACGGGAATATAGTGAACGAAAAATAGTATGAGTGATTTTTAGATGGAAGTATTTCACGTGAATCATGATTCACAGACATCGTCACAATCGCATCGTATTTTGGGGGTCAAACCGTGTGCAGTGTGGCTGGCCCTTTAATCTGGCAAAATGGTACAGGGGATATAACCCCCGCTGACTGTCTTAAAAGCAAAACGCTATTTACCAGAGTTGTCCCCCTTCATATGATGATGTCATCAGTGACGTCATCAAACCCGTACACGGCAGTCGAGGGGTCATAATTATGATGTTCAAGGGGTTAAACAAACAGCAGAGGAGCATCCTGTAGTTATGATCTGGATACATCCTCGTTCACTAGGAAGTAGAAGAAAAAGGAGGAGAAGGAGGAGGAGGAGGAAAAGAAGAAGGAGGAGGAGGAGGAGAAAAATAAGAAAGAAGAGGAGGAGGAGGAGAAAATAAGAAAAAGAAGGAGAAGAAGGAGGAGCAGGAGGCGGGGGAGGAGGAGGAGGAAGAGAAAAGAAGAAAAAGATGGAGAAGGAGGAGAAAAAAGGAGAAGATGGAAGAGGAGGAGGAGGAGAAAAGAAAAAGATGGGAGGAGGAGGAGGAGGAGGAGAGAAAGAAGAAGAAGAGGAGGATGAGGAGGAGGAGGAGGAGGAGGAGGAGGAGAAAAGAAGAAGAAGAAGAAGGAGGAGGAGGAGGAGGAGGAAAGAAGAAAGAAGAAGAGAGAGGAGGAGGAGGAGGAGAAGAAAGAAAAGAAGAAGAAGAAGAAGGAGGAGGAGGAGGGAGAAAGAAGAAGAAGAAAGAGGAGGAGGAGGAGAAAAAAAAGAAGAAGAGGAGAGGAGGAGGAGGAGGAGGAGGAGGAGAAGGAGAAAAGAAGAAGGAGGGAGGAGGGGGTGGAGGAGGAGGTGAAAAGAAGAAGAAGAAGAAGAAGAAAGCAGAAGCAGAAGCAGAAGCAGAAAGAGAAGGAAGAAGAAGAAGAAGAAAAGAAGAAGAAGAAGAAGAAGAAGAAGAAGAAAGAAGAAGAAGAAGAAGAAGAAGAAGAAAGAAGAGAAGAAGAAAAGAAGAAAAGAGAAGAAGAAGAAGAAGAAGAAGAAGAAGAAGAAGAAGAAGAAGAAGAATGAGGAGGAGGAGATGAAGGAGAAAGGGGAGGAGAAGGAGAAAAAGAAGACTGAGAATGAATAGGAGGAGGGGGGGGGGGGATAAGGAGGATAGATTGTTATAAACATTTTACTGAACGTTGTAGATTTTACACTCACGCATTCAACCATCAACCAATTTAGTACTCAGTCAATCAATCAAACAACAATAGACACAACTCCCACACATTTTGATTTCTTTTTCAAACATTTTTTATTTTTCAAGTTTTGTGGTGGTTGCGGTGAGTTTAGCGTCCAACCAGTCTTTGACCCTTACGGACAGACGCTTCTGAAGAATGGGTCTTCCAAGGGGGGGGGAGGGGGGGGGGGGGTCACGTTGTGTCCAGCAGGTCTCTTCATAATCCGAGCACCGACAAATTTCAGCCAATCAGCTTCACGAGCGGCTGAAAAGTGCGGGGCGGGAACATGGCGCTGGGTGGACGCTCCTGGTTCGGGTGGGTTGGTTTAGTAATGACCATAACCCCCATGCTTGCCACCAAACCCGCCTCCGAACCCGCCACCGAACCCTGGGCCACCGAACCCGCCACCAAACCCGCCGCCGAACCCCCCACCAATTCCGCCACCAAAGCCTCCACCGTGTCCGCCACCATAGCCCTTGCCATCTGTAACACATGAACAAGATACACCAGTGTACTAAATGCTTAAACAATACAGTTAACATGTTTTTGTCCCTCTTTCACCCCAATGGCGACACTGTGATAATGTCAGTCATAAAAAGGTAGCAGTACGCGTCAACATTGTTTCACTCTTTCCCCATGGCAACACAATGATAATGTCAGTCATTAATGTCTCAAAACAAGTTAACACTTTTTATACTTTCCCCAATGGCAACACAGTCGTATGTCAGTCATAAAAAAGGTGTCAGTACACGTTAACATGTTTCACTCTTTCCCCCCAATGGCAACACAGTGATAATAGTCAGTCATAAAGGTGTCAGTACACGTTAACATTTTTCATTCTTTCCCTCAATGGCAACACAGTGATAATGTCAGTCATAAAGGTATCAGTACACGTGAACATTTTTCCCCTCAATGGCAACACAGTGATAATGTCAGTCATAAAGGTATCAGTACACGTTAACATTTTTTCCCTCAATGGCAACACAGTGGTAATGTCAGTCATAAAGGTATCAGTACACGTTAACATTTTTTCATTCTTTCCCTCAATGGCAACACAGTGATAGTGTCAGTCATAAAAAAGGTATCAGTACACGTTAACAATGTTTCACTCTTTTCCCCATGGCGACACAGTAATATGTCAGTCATATAAAGGCATCAGTACACGTTAACACTTTTTCACTCTTTCCCCCAATGCCAACACCGTGCAGGGGCGTCGGAAGCGGGGGGGAGGGGGACACTGGCCCCCCCCTCAATGAAAATAGGGGGGGGGGGGCAGATTATCTTTTGCCCACCACCCCAATCTTTGAGTTATCTGACTCCATTTTCAGAAGGAATCCAACATGGCATGACAGTTTTCTTTTTGCAATGCTGTGGCAATCAAAGACCCATTCTCTTGAGATAATATTTGACAATGATCTCTCTCTCTCTCTCTCTCTCTCTCTCAATCTCTCTCCATTCTCTTCTCTCTCTCTCTCTCTCTCTCTCTCTCTCTCTCTCTGTATCTCTATCTCTCTCTCTCTCTCTCTCTCTCTCTCTCTCTCTCTCTCTCTCTCTCTCTCTCTCTCTCTCTCTCTCTCTCTCTCTCTCTCTCTTCTCTCTCTCTCTCTTGTCATCTCTCTCTCTCTCTCTTCTCTCTCTCTGCTCTCTCTCTCTCTCTTCTCTCTCTCTCTCTCTCTCTCTCTCTCTCCCTCTCTCTCTCTCCCCCCGCTCTCCCCAATCTCTCTTTTTCTTTCCCTGCCTCTCCAGTCACTAAGTCTTGTTCCAGATGTACCGTGTTTATTGTACACCTTGCAGGTTTGTTTAAGAGTAAAGCTACAAATTAAACTAATGCATACACCCGCTTACTTCACTTCACGGTTTGCTCTATTAGTGACTCATTCAACGTGTCTTCCACTGCACCCTTTGGATGATGATGATGGTCAAGAATATGTATGGACATAGGGGGGTGCAACTATGGCAACTGCTCAGCTCTCACTCTCACTTTACTATTGGCTTCTGCAAAATGTCACCCTTCAAAATGTCTTCTACAGCATTTTGTGGATTATATATACTAGTCAAAAATATAAATGGATATATATTTATATGATTGGGTAGAGCCAACAGTGTGCCGCCTGCAGCCACCAGCCTTTATGCTCTCACTCTGCTATTGGCCCTTTCAAAATGTTTCACACTACATTCCCTGATAATGATGATATGGATATATAGGAATCCTCAGCAGTAGTTTTCAAACTATGCACATGGGTTTCAGAGTGCTGTTTGTCTCTCACCTTTACTTTATAATCACTCTCCCCTTCAAAATGTTGCCCAGTGCGTTCCTCTGGCAATGCAGATCACAAATATATATATGGATCTACAGACAGAAGGAACTGGCAAAACGGTGGTCAGTTCATTTCAATTTACATGTTAAAATTATCGACGCTTCATTTAAATTCTTGTGGGTTTTTTTTATAAGCATTAGCTTTGAAACGTTATTTTAAGAAATTATGCGTCAGTTGATGTATTGTATTAAGTGCGAGCATAGGCTTACGTGTGTGAGTGTGCGTGTGTTTGGGTTTCCCTGGTGGCATCTAATGTTGGATATTTGGGGAAAACTGATAAAACTGGCATCATGGTTGGTGCATCAGGGACCATCCTGTCAATGTTCATTGCTATCGGTTCAGTGGGTTACTCTCTGAAGACTGAAACATGGTTTTATGTTCACAGACAGACAGACAGACAGACAGACAGAGGAGAGACAAGCAGGGGGGACAACGCAAACGTAATCGCTACATTTGTGCAGTATCTCCTTATACACCTTCTCGTAGAGTACAACAAACATATACACACATGCACACGTGCACACACACGCACACGCACATACACACACACATACACATACACACACACACACACACACACACACACACACACACACACACATACACACACACACACACACACACACACACACACACACACACACACACACACACACACACACACACACACACACACACACACACACACACACACACACACACACACACCTCATATAGCACGACTCCATTTGATACTCACAGATTGGGATTTTCATGACGTAACCGTAGTGATGTCCGAAACCCCCGAAGCCCTGCCCGATACCCCCGAAGCCCTGCCCGATACCCCCGAAGCCGCCGCCCATGTTTTTGCCGTAACCGTACGGTTTTTGGTAGTAACCGAAGGCGGAGGAAGCGGCCAGCATGGCGAAGAGAAGCCCAATGACCAGAGTGACCTTCATCATGACTGAAGTCTGCGACAAAGACAAAACAAGCAACAAACTATTGAATGGCCACAGTGTGCACAATGATGCACAATCGAACTGGATCATAATTATGCTCTGAGTTTATTGGAAGTCACAAGCATACATAAATCTGAACGCGATCAAGCCCATAGCTTATAATTTGTATAAAATAAAATATAAAATAAAATAAATAAAAACATGTCGCCGGCAAATCGCTTGTATGTCGTCCGCTTCAAAGCAGTTTCGTTTAGACACGAAAGATCTGTGACGTCATCGTAAGACAAATTCCTAAAGTTAACAAGAGGCAAAGCCTTCAAGGCTCACTCGGGGGAGGGGGTGCACCAAAAATAATGACTTTGAGATGGAGGGTCGTAAGCATGAGGGGGGTGTTTAAAGTACAAATGAAACTATCGTTAATGGATACAACTACACACACACACAAATAAGAAAAAAGTGCTTTTGCCGAGAATCGACCCTGGAACCATTGGCATGAGAGACAGACAACCTACAGAAATGGTCATGCAGATGGCTGCTGAGGTGAAGCAACTCAGAAACTGTGTACTACATGACAAACAAGAGCACTCATAGAGGGAAGGCCGCCGTTCCTCTACTTAAAAGTGAATGTGACAAGTACCTAGGAGTATAATTATATAGACACTAAACTGAGTCTCAAGTATCATGCGTCTCAAGCTACAGCGAAGCCAAATAGAGTAGTAGGAGTGATGCGAAGGACATTTGATTACTTGAGTGATGATCTCTTCGTACAACTGTTTAAGTCTCTGGCTGGCCCTTTAAATTACTTTCAACACGGTACGCTCACTTGCTTCTCAGAAGAGGAAGGAGTAGGTACAACTGCTGTTACGGATCTCAGCGGAGCAAAGTCGGGGTTCGGTCGAGGAATGGTCCAGGCACGTCCAGGAGGAAGGAAAGCAGAGTGAGATATGGCTCAGTTAGGGAAAGGGGCGGCTTATTTATACCTTTTCCAAAACCTTTCTGTCATGACAGGTTCAGATGTCTTCCTGAATCGATTATGAATCTGTTGCTAGGTTTTTATTAATTTAAAGCCTCGTTAAAGTCAAGAGCCCCGATATGTTTTGTTGTACATTTGTTTGTGTGTGTGAGCTAATAGGCTTAATAGCCTCCGAGAAAGGAGTGTATGCTTCTGTCTCTGTCTGTCTGTCTGTCTGTCTGTCTGTTTTGTGTGTCTGTCTGTTCTGTCTGCTTGTCTGTCTGTCTGTCTCTTCTCTCTGTATAAACCTTCATTCTATGAACGGTTGGTGTCATTCGAAACATTTAGAAGGGCATAAACTTCACTGGGAGGGGAGTTGGTATTACCTAAACAATGCTCCGTACATTGCACTATTTAATCAGGACTGTGTTTTATAACATGCAGAGAGAGTTACGGTTTACACATCTGTTATTATTAAAAAATTTGGGACTTTCCTGGTGTTGCACTGCCTCCGGGCATTGCCTCCAGGATCGTTTCCCACCATCTTTATTTTCCACTAATGTCCCATATTATGTCTGTTTCCAGAGGGACGTTAAACAGATTTTCATTCATAACATGCAGATTGATTGATTGATGGTGATGATTGAATGATTTTCATGATTTTGTGTGTGTACAGTAATAACAAATCAAAGTATATTGTAGCCTTTTCATAAAGGACGGACTCGATCAGACTTGGCAGACATTGGCTCTTAGTAGCTATGTAGCTAAAAGGGGTTATTTGACCCTTGGGGACCTTCCACCCTGAGAAAGTGGGGATGTCTCTTAATTGATCAAGGCGTCACCGCCATTTACAACTTCCAGCCCCAGCCCTCCGGAGCAGCAATCACTTCCTCTCACTCAGCTTTGAACCCAAAGCTATCTTTCGTTTTCAACTTGCGTGTTAAACTTTCTGCACGAGCTTCGAACACAACAATAACAGTTGAACCTCTTTCACGGAGGTTTGCACTTCATCAGCGCTTTTCTTTTTTTTCTTTTCTTTTTTAAACAACAAATTCTGTTTACCGCTCCTGGCGAAAGGATTGGTTGGAAGGTAAATGATACATTGATCGAAAACAAAATAAACTTCAAATGCAATCGGATCAAACGAAGCATAGCAAAAGAAACAAAAAGAAACC
>CM065695.1:6959109-6961609 GCA_017654935.2 Phymorhynchus buccinoides | reverse complement strand
AGGGTCAAATTTGAGAGAGAGTCGTTATAGGGAGGTTCCATTGTAATAGAAAATCGTGGTACAGTCTGCAAGGGCGGACCAAGTGATTCGTAAGGGGGGTTTTCCGCCGGGGGTCCAGGGAGCTGCATAGGTTCCGAGTTAAGGGGTAATGCTCTTTTTTTTGTTGGGGGGGGGGGGGGGGGACAGGGGGCAAATCCCCCAGGGACATTTTAGCTATTTAGTGAGCATGAAAACAAAACTCGAGCCATGTTCGTATTATTCATCCTTGTATAAGGTACATGCTTGGGGTAGAGGGGGGGTTCCGGAAACCCTGGCAGCTAGGTATTTTTTTAGGAAGATCAGACCATGGCTCTTTAATCAATCAATCAATCAATCAACCAATCAATCAATCAATCAATCAATCAATCAATAATTTATTATGTTCTCAAGTACATGATGATTTTCGTGCAGCACGTCACATACATATAAAAGAAAGTACACAAATTGATAACGACAAAACAAACGCGCGCATTAAAATAATTTTAAAGACACTCCCATGTCTTATATTTAATATCTCGAGTTATGTCCATAGGAGGAGGAGGAGGAGGAGAAAAAAGAAGAAGAAGGAGGAGGAGAAAAGAGAAAAAGAAGAAAGAGGAGGAGGAGGTCGGGAGAAAAGAAAGAAGAAGAAGGAGGAGGAGGAGGAGGAGGAGAAAAGAAGAAGAAGGAGGAGGAGAAAAGAAAAAGAAGAAAGAGGAGGAGGAGGTCGGGAGAAAAGAAGAAGAAGGAGGAGGAGGAGGAGGAGGAGGAGAAAAGAAGAAGAAGAAAGAGGAGGAGGAGAGGAGAGAAAAGAAGAAGAAGAAGGAGGAGGAGGAGGAGGAAGAGAAAGAAAAAGAAGAAAGAGGAGGAGGAAGAGGCCGGGAGAAAAAAGAAGAAGAAGAAGTCGGAGGAGGAGGAGGAAGAGAAAGAAAGAAGAAGAAGAAAGAGGAGGAGGAGGAGGAGGAGAAAAGAAGAAGAAGGATGAGGAGGAGGAGGAGAAAAGAACAAGAAGAAAGAGGAGGAGGAGGAGAAAAGAAAGAAGAAGAAAGAGGAGGAGGAGGAGAAAAGAACAAGAAGAAGAAGGAGGAGGAGAAGGAGAAGAAGAAGGAGGAGGAGGGAGGAGGAACAGAAAAGAAGAAGAAGAAAGAGGAGGAGGAGGAGAAAAAGAAGAAGAAAGAGGAGGAGGAGGAGAAAAGAAGGAGGAGGGGGAGGAGGAACAGAAAAGAAGAAGAAGAAAGAGGAGGAGGAGGAGAAAAGAAGAAGAAAGAGGAGGAGGAGGACAAAAGAAGAATAAGAAAAAGGAGGAGGAGGAGAAAAGAAGGAGGAGGGGGAGGAGGAGAAAAGAAGAAGAAGGGGGAAGGAGGAGGAGGACAAAAGAAGAATAAGAAAAAGGAGGAGGAGGAGGAGAAAAGAAGAAGAAGGAGGTAGGAGGAGGGGTGGAGGAGGAGGAGAAGGAAAGAAGAAGAAGAAGAAAAAGAATGAGGAAGAGATGAAGGAGAAAAAGGAGGAGAAGGAGAAAAAGAAGAAGGAGAACGAATAGGAGAAAGAGGGGGTGGGATACGGACGAGAGATTGTTAAAAACATTTTACTGAACGTTGCATATTATTACACTCACGCATTCAACCATCAACCAATTCAGTACTCAGTCAATCAATCAAACAACAATAGACACAATTCCCACACATTTTGATTTCTTTTTCAAACATTTTTTATTTTTCAAGTTTGGTGGTGGTGGTGAGTTTAACGTCCAACCAGTCTTTGACCCTTACGGACAGACGCTTCTGAAGAATGGGTCTTTCAAAGGGGGGTCACGTTGTGTCCAGCAGGTCTCTTCATATTCCGAGCACCGACAAATTTCAGCCAATCAGCTTCGCGAGCGGCTGAAAAGTGCGGGGCGGGAACATGGCGCTGGGTGGACGCTCCTGGTTTGGGTGGTCTTTTTTACCGATCATAATCCCCATACTTGCCACCAAACCTGCCTCCGAACCCGCCGCCGAACCCCCGGCCGCCGAACCCTCCACCATGTCCGCCACCAAACCCGCCACCAAACCCGCTGCCGAACCCTCCACCGTGTCCGCCACCAAAGCCTCCACCGTGTCCGCCACCATAGCCCTTGCCATCTGTAACACATGAACAAGATACACCAGTGTACTAAATGCTTAAACAATACAGTTAACATGTTTTTGTCCCTCTTTCACCCCAATGGCGACACTGTGATAATGTCAGTCATAAAAAGGTAGCAGTACGCGTCAACATTGTTTCACTCTTTCCCCATGGCAACACAATGATAATGTCAGTCATTAATGTCTCAAAACAAGTTAACACTTTTTATACTTTCCCCAATGGCAACACAGTGGTAGTGTCAGTCATAAAGGTATCAGTACACGTTAAAAAAAATTCATTCTTTCCCTCAATGGCAACACAGTGATAGTGTCAGTCATAAAAAGGTATCAGTACACGTTAACAATGTTTCACTCTTTCC
>CM065695.1:6946609-6949109 GCA_017654935.2 Phymorhynchus buccinoides | reverse complement strand
AATTAGTGAATCCCAACCGGCTAGAAGGCTTCCCTTGTACAATAGCACTAGTTAATAAATAAACTGAATTTCAGTTAACAAACTGAGATCAGTAAAACATAAAAGGAGATCAAGACAACATCACTCTCCATCCAACACCTGGAAAGGAATGGTATCATAAAGTGCAAGATTGCGGCCCATAGGTTTCCTACTAAAAATAGACAAAAGGGTTAGTAGGCATAAACTCCGGTTCTGGTACCAAAAGTGTTCAAGTCAAAAACACACACACACAAATAATCAGTGCACATAAATAGAATAGAATGTTTACCACTTCTTTTCTATAACATATCTATCTACTCCTTATTCATCATTGAACATAGGATCTAGATCAAAACTAGGGTCAAACAAACAAGATCTCAATCACCTGCCATCAATAATACTTACTAGTGGGCTTATGATGACTGGTTGTGAGTGTTGCTCTAGCTACGTTTCAGCATCTTGTGTGACAACTTTTTCTCACCACTCCAATTATAGCCTTCACTTTCAAACAATGAAAGCCTGCTATTGGTTTATTACAGTCCACACGTCACAAGATGATGTTCAGAGTGTACAGAACAATCACGCGCCTATTACATCCTTATCACATGCCGGACATTCCTAACCTTGTGATTGGAAAGGCAAAACCGTCTTCAAAGGGAGATAACCGTGGTTGTCACTTTCTTGTGATGGGTAAGGACGCGGTGTCTTACAAAGGGAGCCGACTGTTGATATCACTATCTCGTGATGAGACGGTAGATAAGAGGGGGGGGGGGTGAAGGGAGATAACCTCGGTAGGGGTTGCATGCCGACCGGGGAGACAAATTGAACTTGAAAGGGACCAATCCCTTAATCGGCATTCTTTAGATGGTGGGTGGCAATTAACGTGGCGGCCGGACAGAGAAATGAAAAGGAGAGGGGGGGGAGGGGAGAAGGGGGGGGGGGTGTAGATAAGAAATAAAGAAAGCGGGGTCGCGCGGGACACTTACGTCACAGAGGCCCCCCGAAGAAAAGATTCTGGTACCGGAATCTTCCTGTGGAACGCCGACTCCACTTTCGACTTGGGCGACAGGGACAAATTAGTGGGGAGACTGGGTCGGCTGGAATGGTGGAACATCTGGTCGCAACACAGAGTTCAAAGGAGCAGGTGGGTTAGAGATCAGTGGAATGGATTCCGACTGAGGTTGGTGCGGCAATCCTGTGTTGAGTTGTCCCAAGGTTGATTGCAGAATAGCAAACACCTCTTGCCTGAGTTTCCCCTTTAGCCTGGATTCATCATTGCTGATGATGTGGTTTGGTAGGCCGATTCGGGCGAAAATGGCTTTGAGTGCCGCGGCTATCTGGCTAGCATCAAGTGAGGAGATTGGGGCGGCATCGCACCTCATGGTACATATGTCGACCACGGTGACTATGTACCGGAATTTCTTCTTCCGTTGAGGTAGAGGCCCGACCAAGTCGACTGCCACTCGCTGAAAGGGAGGGGTAGATAGTACCTTCGGTGTGTGTTTGAGGAAGCGAGTACAGTGCATAGCCATTGACAGAAAAAACAAGCCACCTGAGGTACCTGTGGTGAGTGGTCTTGGGTCGTTAGGAGGACATTCCTTGGGAAGGATTTTCCAAGCTGTGGCGGACTTGGGTGTACGGAACTTAGGGACACATGTCAGGATATGTCACACTAAGCAAATCCTTTCCGCGCGGCAGATTTGGTTTGCCGCGTTGCCAATACCGTCGTAGGAGAGACAGGTGATATGTTCCCTGCTGGGGGAGATTTGCTCTTTGGGAAGGAGGGAGGGAGATGGTTTGTGGTTTGGGGAGAAGGGAATGCTGCTGAAACAATGGCAGGTTGAGAGGTGTGCCCTAAAAACACATACTGTGATCCTAGTATGAGGTCATAGACAGGACTGTCAATGAGCACTGCCTTGATGGGTCCCTTAACATATCGGGTGTCCAGGTGTCGACATTGATTATGGCGACTGGCAATGTGGAAGGTGGGATTGACAGCATCAGGGCCTTGCAGAGAGATGAAGTCTCCAGTGTATGCTGACGGGGGACTAGGGGATCCGCAGACGATTGCGTCGCATGACAGTCCCAGTGTCATAGAGGACACGGAACAGGGATGTGTCTGAAAGTCGCCATGTACAACGACTGACGGTGTGCATGGACACTGGATTGGGGGAGGGTTTGTGCAATTCTGGAGTCGAGACGACGTGCATAGTTGCAAAATTTTGCCGCTTGTAAGCAAGTTTCTGCAGTCCATCCCGATTGTGGGTGTTCGACTTGCCGTATGAACAGAATAAGGGTTTTGTCCCATGGTTGTCGTTCATGGTTAGAACTGTTTGACCCAACTGTGTGAGTTGGGGTTACCCCTGCTCTGCTGTGAAACAGTTGACCAACTACTTGCTGTAGTTTTGGCTTTTTAGGGGCGTAGTTTCATCAGGGCTAGAATTGTACCTATCACTTAGCTGGATGAGGTCAGCCAGAGTGG
>CM065695.1:6941921-6946109 GCA_017654935.2 Phymorhynchus buccinoides | reverse complement strand
AAGGGTCAAAGACTGGTTGGACGCTAAACTCACCGCAACCACCACAAAACTTGAAAAATAAAAAATGTTTGAAAAAGAAATCAAAATGTGTGGGAGTTGTGTCTATTGTTGTTTGATTGATTGACTGAGTACTAAATTGGTTGATGGTTGAATGCGTGAGTGTAAAATCTACAACGTTCAGTAAAATGTTTATAACAATCTATCCTCCTTATCCCCCCCCCCCCTCCTCCTATTCATTCTCAGTCTTCTTTTTCTCCTTCTCCTCCCCTTTCTCCTTCATCTCCTCCTCCTCATTCTTCTTCTTCTTCTTCTTCTTCTTCTTCTTCTTCTTCTTCTTCTTCTTCTTCTTCTTCTTCTTCTTCTTCTTCTTCTTCTTCTTCTTCTTCTTCTTCTTCTTCTTTCTTCTTTCTTCTTTTTCTTCTTCTTCTTCTTCTTCTTCTTCTTCTTCTTCTCTGCTTCTGCTTCTGCTTCTGCTTCTTTCTTCTTCTTCTTCTTCTTTTCACCTCCTCCTCCACCCCCTCCTCCTCCTTCTTCTTTTCTCCTCCTCCTCCTCCTCCTCCTCCTCCTCTTTCTTCTTTTTTTTCTCCTCCTCCTCCTCTTTCTTCTTCTTCTTTCTCCTCCTCCTCCTCCTCTTTCTTCTTCTTCTTTCTCCTCCTTCTCCTCCTCCTCCTCCTCTTTCTTCTTCTTCTTTCCTCCTCCTCCTCCTCCTTCTTTTTCTTCTTCTTTTCTCCTCCTCCTCCTCCTCCTCCTCCATCTTCTTCTTCTTTTCTCCTCCTCCTCCTCCTCCTCCTCCATCTTTTTCTTTTCTCCTCCTCCTCCTCTTCCATCTTCTCCTTTTTTCTCCTCCTTCTCCATCTTTTTCTTCTTTTCTCTTCCTCCTCCTCCTCCCCCGCCTCCTGCTCCTCCTTCTTCTCCTTCTTTTTCTTATTTTCTCCTCCTCCTCCTCTTTCTTCTTATTTTCTCCTCCTCCTCCTCCTTCTTCTTTTCTCCTCCTCCTCCTCCTCCTTTTTCTTCTACTTCCTAGTGAACGAGGATGTATCCAGATCATAACTACAGGATGCTCCTCTGCTGTTTGTTTAACCCCTTGAACATCATAATTATGACCCCTCGACTGCCGTGTACGGGTTTGATGACGTCACTGATGACATCATCATATGAAGGGGGACAACTCTGGTAAATAGCGTTTTGCTTTTAAGACAGTCAGCGGGGGTTATATCCCCTGTACCATTTTGCCAGATTAAAGGGCCAGCCACACTGCACACGGTTTGACCCCCAAAATACGATGCGATTGTGACGATGTCTGTGAATCATGATTCACGTGAAATACTTCCATCTAAAAATCACTCATACTATTTTTCGTTCACTATATTCCCGTAGACCGCAAAACACGAATCAAATAATACCAAAAAAATAATATTTTCTCAGATTCGTGTAGTACAGGAGACTACAAACATAGTGAACATAACTAGCAGAATGTCATCAGATTTATGTAGACAGTAGAATGTCACGTCAACCATGCCTCACAAATGTCAAAATCGGATCGTAGTTAATCGAATCGTATCCGTGTACCGGGCCTTTAACTCTAAAGGGCCCGCTACACTACGTAACGATTCGATGTCGATGCGATTTTGACGATGTGAGTCATGATCGACGTGAAATTCATGCATCGGGTCTACTTGAGTATACAGAGCGAAGGTAGTAGAACTGTGTTTTAGACGGAAGTATTTCACGCGAATCATGACTCGCATCGTCACAATCGCATCGCATTGACATCGAATCGTGTGTAGTGTAGCATGCCTTAACTCTTTACAGTTAGTTCTCTTTTACCTTAGACAATTTTTAAGGGCTAAAATTTATTTTAAAAAATTCTCTTGATGTCCAGGGGTTAAAGACCCATCAGATCACGTGTCAAAATCACGGGTTTTACGTGTTTTCCCTCCCGGTAAGAAATCTTGTTTTGACCAGGTTTGACTCCCTTACTAATGTCCCCCAAATTGAAAAACGAAGCATCATTTTAAAGAGCAGCCTCAATTTGAAGTTGGGGGCATTTGTATGTGGGTCACAGCTACCCAGAAAAACAACAAGGGATTTAATCGTGGTGGGTCAGTGTGTCTTTAAAGCCATGCAACCAAGGCTATAACGTACACAGTCCATTGACCTCATTGGTGGCTCATCTAATCCGCAGTGAATAATAATAATAATAATAATAATAATAATAATAATAATAATAATAATAATAATAATAATAATAATAATAACAACAACAACAACAACAACAACAACAACAACAACAACAACAACAACAACAACAATAATAATAATAATAATAATAATAATAATAATAATAATAATACTTTCTGATCGCTTCTCGGCCTTTTGGTAAGACAGTGATTCGGGAACATAAATTTTTGTTTATACCCTGGTTGGTTTGTTCAGCCCGTCGTACATGGCGAAAGCCGATACGCGACGTTAAACTGAACTTCCATCCATCCATCCCATAATAATAATAATAATAATAATAATAAATAAATCAATAAATCTTCTATAGTGCTATTCTCCTGACACAGCAGGACTCACCGCGCTTTACATGAAAACATGGGGGGGGGGGGGGGAAAGTGAATTTACCCCTCGCACACAAAAAATATTCAAAAGACATATACATACAATTATTTAGAGAAAAAAAATCACATTATGGCACTCACACAACTCACATTTAAAATACCTACATACAACACGAATTATTTATAAGGTTGACTGACAGTGGATGGACAGACATAAATTAACAGAGATATTTTCTGAAAAGATGCGTCTTCAGGCCAGTCTTGAAAGAAGACAAAGACGAAGAGCTGCGGAGAGAGAAAGGGAGATTGTATGGCGCGCCAAAGATACAAAACTCTATCTATCTGTTCGACAGAGTTTCGAAACTGTATCTATCAGTTCGATAGAGTTTGAAAACCCTATCTAGCTGTTCGATAGAGTTTTAAAACTCTGTCGAACAGCTAGATAGGCTTTCCACAAAATAACCCTATCGAGATATAGTTTTTCTATCGCGATTTCTGATTGGTACATGGCTTCAGCGACAAGTTTGTGGCCTTGGCAGGGCAGAGACCTGTGAATTTGAATAAGACGATAGGCCTAGGCCCCTACATGTAGTCAAACAAACATGGCAGCTGAACGATTTCAACGAGCGAATCTGTAATTGAAGCTGCTAAACGAGTTCGTAGAATGCCACCTATTAGGCTAGGTGTAGGTCAGTCAAAGATACTAGTCCTATATACCAATGAAATGCTTCGTTTAAAAAAAGTATCAAAATGGTGCGTTCGATAGAGTTTTACGACGAGAAACTCTATCTAGCTGCTCGACAGAGTTTTGAAACTCTATCTAACTGCTAGCTATAGTTTAGAAACTGTATCTAACAGTTCGATAGGGTTTTTAAACTCTGTCGAACTGCTAGATAAGAGTTTTGGTCATTCGGCGCGCCATAAGATTGTTCCAGATGTGTGGTGCTTGGAAACGAAAAGATCTGTTTCCAACTGTTTTGTACTTGGTGACAGGTTTGCAGAGAAGTTGTAGGTTGCTTGATCTGAGGTTGCGTTCTGGTATGTAGGCAGAGAGGAGAGAAGAGAGGTAGTCAGGAAGAGTGTCAAATAGTGGTTTCTTTGAGCAAACAGGCATCAGAATAGTCCGAAGTCCAATCCTCTGAAAACCGCGGTAAAAGGGACATCAAGGCCCTAGATTGAAGGGGGACAACACTGAAATCAGTTCCCCAATATAAGGCTTAATGCAGTGAGAAATCACTTCAAAATGCTATTTAATCAACAGAAAAGGTAACACTGAATCAAAAAGGCGAAACCTCTGGTCACAAGAGACGCCAATCCTCTGTCAGAAATTCTGAATCCTCTGACACTTCTGATGCCTAGCAAAGCGCATGATGCCATAATAAGCATAATTGTGATGGATAAGCAAGCAGTGCATGTCAAATAAACAGACTTAGGCCGTGTACACACACATACACGCGGATGTTCCGCGCGGAAATAATCAATAAGTAAACGAAAGAAGGAAACAAATAATAACGGATCAGGGGAAATACGGACACGCGCGTATATTTTATTCCCTTTTTTTAAATTTAAAACCCCCACCTTATTTACGGATTGCGCATGGGTTTCCGCGCGGAACTACCTCTTGCAG
>CM065695.1:6924421-6936921 GCA_017654935.2 Phymorhynchus buccinoides | reverse complement strand
AGATAGAGAGATAGATTGAAAAATGAATTTTTATTGACATTAGCAAACAATGCTCCGATGCCAATTAAGCACAAACCATGAACTAAAGAATATAAGCCTAACTGCGGGTGACTAAATCAGTTCGTAAGAGTTTTTAAGAGACATAAAATAAATCATCTTACATACATAGACAGTTTACACTAGAGAAAAAAAATACACTAAAGAATAAATGTTAGACGAGAGAGAGAGAGAGAGAGAGAGAGAGAGAGAGAGAGAGAGAGAGAGAGAGAGAGAGAGAGAGAGAGAGAGAGAGAGAGAGAGAGAGAGAGAGAGAGAGAGAGAGAGAGAGACAGACAGACAGACAGACAGACAGACAGACAGACAGACAAACGAAATGACAGACAGACAGACAGACGAAATGGGAAAGGGCCAAGTGGGAAATTTCTACATCCGTGTCTTACGACTAGAAACCTCTTAAGGGCCAGCCACACGACATACGAATCGCATCTGAATGCGATGCGATTTTGACGATGCGAGTCATGATTCACGTGGAATTCATGTATTGGGTCTGCTGGAGCACAGCGAGCAGAAATGGCAGATTGATTGCTTGACGGAAATGTTTCACAGGAATCACGACTCACGTGACACAATCGCATCGCATCCCCCCTACGATTAAGCACGCCGTGCGGCGCCGGCTTTAGCCTCTAGCACAAGCACTCAGTAACCACGTTATTTACTTGGTTTCTTTTTGTTTCTTTTGCTATGCTTCGTTTGATCCGATTGCATTTGAAGTTTATTTTGTTTTCGATCAATGTATCATTTACCTTCCAACCAATGCTTTCGGCAGGAGCGATAAACAGAATTTGTTGTTTAAAAAAGAAAAGAAAAAAAAGAAAAACGCTGATGAAGTGCAAACCTCCGTGAAAGAGGTTCAACTGTTATTGTTGTGTTCGAAGCTCGTGCAGAAAGTTTAACACGCAAGTTGAAAACGAAAGATAACTTTGGGTTCAAAGGTGAGTGAGAGGAAGCGATTGCTGCTCCGGAGGGCTGGGGCTGGAAGTTGTAAATGGCGGTGACGCCTTGATCAATTAAGAGACATCCCCACTTTCTCAGGGTGGAAGGTCCCCAAGGGTCAAATAACCCCTTTTAGCTACATAGCTACTAAGAGCCAATGTCTGCCAAGTCTGATCGAGTCCGTCCTTTATGAAAAGGCTACAATATACTTTGATTTGTTATTACTGTACAAAGCAAAATCATGAAAATCATTCAATCATCACCATCAATCAATCAATCAATCAATCAATCAATCAATCTGCATGTTATGAATGAAAATCTGTTTAACGTCCCTCTGGAACAGACACATAATATGGGACATTAGTGGAAATAAAGATGGTGGGAACGATCCTGGAGGCAATGCCCGGAGGCAGTGCAACACCAGGAAAGTCCCGAATTTGTAACAATAACAGATGTGTAAACCGTAACTCTCTCTGCATGTCATAAAACACAGTCCTGATTAAATAGTGCAATGTACGGAGCATTGTTTAGGTAATACCAACTCCCCTCCCATCGGATTTATAGGCTCTTCTAAATGTTTCGAATGACATCAACTGTTCCTAGAATGAAGGTATACAGAGAGACAGACAGACAGACAAGCAGACAGACAGACACAAAAGCAGACAGACAGACAGAGACAGAAGCATGCACTCCTTTCTCGGAGGCTATTAAGCCTATTAGCTCACACACACAAACAAATATACAACAAAACATATCGGGGCTCTTGACTTTAACGAGGCTTTAATTAAATTAATAAAACCTAGCCACAGATTCATAATCGATTCAGGAAGACATCTGAACCTGTCATGACAGAAAGGTTTTGGAAAAGGTATAAATAAGCCGCCCCTTTCCCTAACTGAGCCATATCTCACTCTGCTTTCCTTCCTCCTGGACGTGCCTGGACCATTCCTCGACCGAACCCCGACTTTGCTCCGCTAAGATCCGTAACAGCAGTTGAACCTACTCCTTCCTCTTCTGAGAAGCAAGCGATCGTACCGTGTTGAAAGTAATTTAAAGGGCCAGCCAACACGTCGGCTAAAATCGCACGACTGTGTTGACACGATTTGATCACGTGGTCTCGAAGCGCGCGAATCACATTGAGGTTCACAAATACAGACTTTGGACACAGAAAAGTTTTATAAACTTTTTAGCTGTACCTTTTTATCTCATGTCAGTTTTTAACTAATTCTCCTGATGGAGAGATCATAAAAATCTCGAAAGCTTGAAAGCATTGGTGTTTTGTGGCTTTTTTAAAAATCATTAATCACATTTTTTGTTTGTTCTTTGAGACTCCCCCACGTGATCGAATCGTATCGTACAGTCGTACGATTTTAGTGGACGTGTGGCTGAAATATACTGAAACACTACCGAAATACCCCGAAATATATCGAAATACACCGAAATATACTGAAATACCCCGAAATACCCCGAAATATATCGAAATACACCGAAATATATCGAAATACACCGAAATATACCGAAATACTACTGACATGTACCACAATATACTGAAATACACCGAAATACACCGAAATACTACCGAAATACTACCGACATAATTATACTAAAATATACTGAAATGCACCGAAGTATGCCGAAATACTACTGAAATACCCCAAAATATACTGACACTCAAAAACCAGACATATTCCGTGGGACACCCTATCCCCCCCCCCCCCCCCTGCACACTCCAGGGATTTTATGAGAATTATACCCGGGTCGGTATGAACAGGGAATCGGCAAGGATCGGGACAATCGGCTCGAGGATTGGCCTTACAATAGTGACAATCTCTCTCTCTCTCTCTCTCTCTCTCTCTCTCTCTCTCTCTCTCTCTCTCTCTCTCTCTCTCTCTCTCTCTCTCTCTCTCTCTCTCTCTCTCTCTCTCTCTCTCTCTCTCTCTCTCTCTCTCTCTCTCTCTCTCTCTCTCTCTCTCTCTCTCTCTCTCTCCCCTTTTATAGCCAAACGTGTCAGGCCGAAGGTAAACCCCCATGGTTAAACGATAATATAAATGTGGAAATAAAGACTCGTGAAAGCTTAGTACAAATAACTGTTAAAGGCATAGCTTTTAGAAAGCAGCAAAACAAAATAACTAATATGAAGCGAGTTGCAAAGAAAAAGTACTTTGGCGATCTTATTCAATCTAAAAAAAGACTGAAAATCTATCTGGAAAGCAATTAACCAATTACCCTGAAACCTCCAACACATGGTGTGAACCAATCTATCTGTATCTACAAAGCTCAACAATCATTTCTGTAGCATAGCAGATAAAACAATACTAGCTGACCGAACTAGCTCTAAAGATCTATCATATAAAAAAATATGTCCTAAATTCAGTTTCCAGTTCATGGCTGTACATGAGGTGTACCAAGGATTAAATAAGCTTAAGCATTCTAAATTAAATGTTGCTGGTTAGATCATATTGATAATTATACTTTAAGTCAAGTCACAATCATCTTTATTGAGGGTTAAAGAATAAGCTGACAAAGTGTTTTTTAAAAATTATCCTGCCCTCATAAAAAAATACAAACATCAATCAAAAATCCATGAAAAAAGAACATATTTACAGGAACACAAAACATAGAAAACATTACGATCAGCATAATGATAGAAAAAAACAAAGTACCTAACAGAAGAGAGAGAAAGGGGTAGGGAGGGAGAGAGAGGGGGTGGGGGTGGCGAGGGAGAGAAAGCCTGGAGAGGAAAGAAACACACACACACACACACACACACACGCGCACACGCACGCACGCACACACACACACACACACACACACACACACACACACACACACACACACACACACACACACACACACACACACACACACACACACACACACACACACACACACACACACACACACACACACACACACACACACACACAGTAATTGAACAGAAAAAGAACAAAACAGAGGGAAAGGGAAGAAAATAAGAAAGAAAAAGAATATTTCTAGACATATGAACATGCAATGCATATATACATCTTAATAATGTCAGATTACAATTTAGAAACCAAGTGCTTCTTTAAAGCCTTTTTAAAAGCTGGTTTAAATGGACCTGATTTCAAGAATGATCGCAAGTTGTTCCGTGTGTTTCCCCCCGAGTATGTCAAGCTGGATTTGAACAGATCGCTATGGGGTTTAGGAAATGAAAGCTTATGAGTATGTCGATTTTCATTTAATGTAAATAAGCATATTATTTTATTTGGGGCTGTTCCGTTTACGATGTTGTACATACATTACAATTATCAGCGCCTATTATCACTGACTGTCTTACCTATATTTATAACCTTTGTACTGAGAAATGATGTTATCCCCAATTATCTAAAGATGCCAAAATAATACTACTATGCAAATCTGGTGACCCACAAGATCCGTTCAACTACCGACCTATCTCCATCTTCGTCTTGAACATTCTTTTGGAATTAAGGGTCCTGCTCTTTCTTGGTTTTCCTCTTACCTTTCTGATCATTTTCAATCAGTTCTGGTCAATGGTCGTCAGTCTGAACAGGTTAGGCTTTCTTGTGGAGTCCCTCAGGGGTCTGTGCTTGGTCCCGTCTTGTTTACATTGTATACGTCACCTCTTGCCAACATCATCGACCAGCACAACATGAAACATCACTTCTATGCAGATGACTCACAGCTCCAAAACAGTACATCCTCTGAAGACCTAGATTCCATTTTTTCAGAAAGTAACAGCTGTTATATCGATATTCAAAATTGGATGGTTCAAAATAAACTTCAGTTAAATGGTGAACAAACCGAAGCAATGCTTGTAGGGACAAAATCCAAACTAGCCTCTGTTTCCATAGAGTCAATCCAACTGAGTAACAATATTATTCCCCTCCCAGACTCTGTCAAAAACTTAGGCGTCACTTTGTACAATACGCTTTCCATGTAGAGTTTCCTGACTGAGACATGTCAGTCCTGTTACTATCAAATTGGCTATATTCGCAAATACCTCTCAGATGAAGCCACAGCAAAGCTTGTAGCTTGTTGCTCTGCGTTGAACATTTTCAAGCGCTTGGCACAGTGTCTTGCAGTAGGGTCGCCATGCTGAGTGACCCTACTCCAGAATAGGTCGAACCAGAGACTTAAACAGTGTACGAAGAGATCATCACTCAAGTAATCAAATGTCCTTCGCATCACTCCTACTACTCTATTTGCCTTCGCTGTAACTTGAGACACATGATACTTGAGACTCAGTTTAGTGTCTATATAATTATACTCCTAGGTACTTGTCACATTCACTTTCAAGTAGAGGAACGGCGGGATTCCCTCTATGAGTGCTCTTGTTTGTCATGTAGTACACAGTTTCCGAGTTGTTTCACCCCAGCAGCCATTTGCATGACCATTTCTGTAGGTTGTCTGTCTCTCATGCCAATGGTTCCAGGTTCGAGTCTCGGCAAAAGCACTTTTTTCTTCTTTTTGTGTGTGTAGTTGTATGCATTAACAATAGATTGATTTGTACTTTAAACACCCCCCTCATGTTTACGACACTCCATCTCAAAGTCATTATTTTTTGGTGCACCCCACTCCCCCGAGTGAGCCTTGAAGGCTTTGCCTCTTGTTAACTTTAGGAATTTGTTTTACGATGACGTCACAGATCTTTCGTGTCTAAACGAAGCTGCTTTGAAGCGGACGAAATACAAGCGAATTGTCGGCGACATGTTTTTATTTCATTTTTATTTTATTTTATTTTTATTTTTTATACAAATTATAAGCTATGAGCTTGATCGCGTTCAGATTTATGTATGTTTGTGACTTCCAATAAACTCAGAGCATAATTATGATCCAGTTCGATTGTGCATCATTGTGCACACTGTGGCCATTCAATAGTTTGTTGCTTGTTTTGTCTTTGTCGCAGACTTCAGTCATGATGAAGGTCACTCTGGTCATTGGGCTTCTCTTCGCCATGCTGGCCGCTTCCTCCGCCTTCGGTTACTACCCACAACCGTACGGTTACGGCAAAAACATGGGCGGCGGCTTCGGAGGTTTCGGGCAGCGCTACGGTTACGTCATGAAAATCCCAATCTGTGAGTATCAAATGGAGTCGTGCTATATAAGAAGTCCGTGTGTGTGTGTGTGTGTGTGTGTGTGTGTGCGTGTGTGTGTGTGTGCGTGTGCGTGTGCGTGTGCGTGTGTGTGTGCGCGCGTGTGTGTGTGTGTGCGTGCGTGTGCATGTGTGCATGTGTATATGTTTGTTGTACTCTACGAGAAGGCGTATAAGGAGATACTGCACAAATGTAGCGATTACGTTTGCGTTTTCCCCCCTGCTTGTCTCTCCTCTGTCTGTCTGTCTGTCTGTCTGTCTGTGAACATAAAACCATGTTTCAGTCTTCAGAGAGTAACCCACTGAACCGATAGCAATGAACATTGACAGGATGGTCCCTGATGCACCAACCATGATGCCAGTTTTATCAGTTTTCCCCAAATATCCAACATTAGATGCCACCAGGGAAACCCAAACACACGCACACTCACACACGTAAGCCTATGCTCGCACTTAATACAATACATCAACTGACGCATAATGTCTTAAAATAACGTTTCAAAGCTAATGCTTATAAAAAAAACCCACAAGAATTTAAATGAAGCGTCGATAATTTTAACATGTAAATTGAAATGAACTGACCACCGTTTTGCCAGTTCCTTCTGTCTGTAGATCCATATATATATTTGTGATCTGCATTGCCAGAGGAACGCACTGGGCAACATTTTGAAGGGGAGAGTGATTATAAAGTAAAGGTGAGAGACAAACAGCACTCTGAAACCCATGTGCATAGTTTGAAAACTACTGCTGAGGATTCCTATATATCCATATTAGCATTATCAGGGAATGTAGTGTGAAACATTTTGAAAGGGCCAATAGCAGAGTGAGAGCATAAAGGCTAGTGGCTGCAGGCGGCACACTGTTGGCTGTACCCAATCATATAAATATATATCCATTTATATTTTTGACTAGTATATATAATCCACGAAATGCTATAGAAAACATTTTGAAGGGTGACATTTTGCAGAAGCCAATAGTAAAGTGAGAGTGAGAGCTGAGCAGTTGCCATAGTTGCACCCCCCTATGTCCATACATATTCTTGACCATCATCATCATCCATAGGGTGCAGCAGAAGACACGTTGAATGAGTCACTAATAGAGCAAACCGTGAAGTGAAGTAAGCGGGTGTATGCATTAGTTTAATTTGTAGCTTTTCTCTTAAACAAACCTGCAAGGTGTACAATAAACACGGTACATCTGGAAAAGACTTAGTGACTGGAGAGGCAGGGAGAGAAAAAGAGAGATTGGGGGAGAACGGGAGGGAGAGAGAGAGGGAGAGAGAGAGAGAGAGAGAGAGAGAGAGAGAGAGAGAGAGAGAGAGAGAGAGAGAGAGAGAGAGAGAGAGAGAGAGAGAGAGAGAGAGAGAGAGAGAGAGAGAGAGAGAGAGAGAGAGAGAGAGAGAGAGAGAGAGAGAGAGAGAGAGAGAGAGAGAGAGAGAGAGAGAGAGAGAGAGAGAGAGAGAGAGAGAGAGAGATCATTGTCAAATATTATCTCAAGAGAAGGGTCTTTGATTGCCACAGCATTGCAAAAAGAAAACTGTCATGCCATGTTGGATTCCTTCTGAAAATGGAGTCAGATAACTCAAAGATTGGGGTGGTGGGCAAAAGATAATCTGCCACCCCCCTCCACCCCCATATTTTCATTGAGGGGGCCAGTGTCCCCCTCCCCCCCGCTTCCGACGCCCCTGCACGGTGTTGGCATTGGGGGAAAGAGTGAAAAAGTGTTAACGTGTACTGATGCCTTTATATGACTGACATATTACTGTGTCGCCATGGGGAAAGAGTGAAACATTGTTAACGTGTACTGATACCTTTTTATGACTGACACTATCACTGTGTTGCCATTGAGGGAAAGAATGAAAAAATGTTAACGTGTACTGATACCTTTATGACTGACATTACCACTGTGTTGCCATTGAGGGAAAAAATGTTAACGTGTACTGATACCTTTATGACTGACATTATCACTGTGTTGCCATTGAGGGGAAAAATGTTCACGTGTACTGATACCTTTATGACTGACATTATCACTGTGTTGCCATTGAGGGAAAGAATGAAACATGTTAACGTGTACTGACACCTTTATGACTGACTATTATCACTGTGTTGCCATTGGGGGGAAAGAGTGAAACATGTTAACGTGTACTGACACCTTTTTTATGACTGACATACGACTGTGTTGCCATTGGGGAAAGTATAAAAAGTGTTAACTTGTTTTGAGACATTAATGACTGACATTATCATTGTGTTGCCATGGGGAAAGAGTGAAACAATGTTGACGCGTACTGCTACCTTTTTATGACTGACATTATCACAGTGTCGCCATTGGGGTGAAAGAGGGACAAAAACATGTTAACTGTATTGTTTAAGCATTTAGTACACTGGTGTATCTTGTTCATGTGTTACAGATGGCAAGGGCTATGGTGGCGGACACGGTGGAGGCTTTGGTGGCGGAATTGGTGGGGGGTTCGGCGGCGGGTTTGGTGGCGGGTTCGGTGGCCCAGGGTTCGGTGGCGGGTTCGGAGGCGGGTTTGGTGGCAAGCATGGGGGTTATGGTCATTACTAAACCAACCCACCCGAACCAGGAGCGTCCACCCAGCGCCATGTTCCCGCCCCGCACTTTTCAGCCGCTCGTGAAGCTGATTGGCTGAAATTTGTCGGTGCTCGGATTATGAAGAGACCTGCTGGACACAACGTGACCCCCCCCCCTCCCCCCCCCTTGGAAGACCCATTCTTCAGAAGCGTCTCTCCGTAAGGGTCAAAGACTGGTTGGACGCTAAACTCACCGCAACCACCACAAAACTTGAAAAATAAAAAATGTTTGAAAAAGAAATCAAAATGTGTGGGAGTTGTGTCTATTGTTGTTTGATTGATTGACTGAGTACTAAATTGGTTGATGGTTGAATGCGTGAGTGTAAAATCTACAACGTTCAGTAAAATGTTTATAACAATCTATCCTCCTTATCCCCCCCCCCCCTCCTCCTATTCATTCTCAGTCTTCTTTTTCTCCTTCTCCTCCCCTTTCTCCTTCATCTCCTCCTCCTCATTCTTCTTCTTCTTCTTCTTCTTCTTCTTCTTCTTCTTCTTCTTCTTCTTCTTCTTCTTCTTCTTCTTCTTCTTCTTCTTCTTCTTCTTCTTCTTCTTCTTCTTCTTTCTTCTTTCTTCTTCTTCTTCTTCTTCTTCTTCTTCTTCTTCTTCTTCTTCTTCTTCTTTCTTCTTCTTCTTCTTCTTCTTCTTCTTCTTCTTCTTCTTCTTCTTTTCACCTCCTCCTCCACCCCCTCCTCCTCCTTCTTCTTTCTCCTCCTCCTCCTCCTCCTCCTCCTCCTCCTCTTTCTTCTTTTTTTTTCTCCTCCTCCTCCTCTTTCTTCTTCTTCTTTCTCCTCCTCCTCCTCTCTCTTCTTCTTCTTCTTCTTCTTCTCCTCCTTCCTCCTCCTCCTCCTCTCCTCTTTCTTCTTCTTCTTCCTCCTCCTCCTCCTCCTTCCTTCTTCTTCTTCTTCTTCTCCTCTCCTCCTCCTCCTCCTCCTCCTCCATCTTCTTCTTCTTCTTCTCCTCCTCCTCCTCCTCCTCCTCCATCTTTTTCTTTTCTCCTCCTCCTCCTCTTCCATCTTCTCCTTTTTTCTCCTCCTTCTCCATCTTTTTCTTCTTTTTTCTCTCCTCCTCCTCCTCCTCCCCCGCCTCCTGCTCCTCCTTCTTCTCCTTCTTTTTCTTTTTTCCTCCTCCTCCTCCTCTTTCTTCTTTCTTCTCCTCCTCCTCCTCCTCCTCTTCTTCTTTCTCCTCCTCCTCCTCCTCCTTTTTCTTCTACTTCCT
Organism: Phymorhynchus buccinoides; assembly: GCA_017654935.2. Lineage (NCBI taxonomy): Eukaryota > Metazoa > Mollusca > Gastropoda > Neogastropoda > Raphitomidae > Phymorhynchus > Phymorhynchus buccinoides. Next base: position 6,927,027 of record CM065695.1, on the reverse strand, counting down.
AGTGAACGAGGATGTATCCAGATCATAACTACAGGATGCTCCTCTGCTGTTTGTTTAACCCCTTGAACATCATAATTATGACCCCTCGACTGCCGTGTACGGGTTTGATGACGTCACTGATGACATCATCATATGAAGGGGGACAACTCTGGTAAATAGCGTTTTGCTTTTAAGACAGTCAGCGGGGGTTATATCCCCTGTACCATTTTGCCAGATTAAAGGGCCAGCCACACTGCACACGGTTTGACCCCCAAAATACGATGCGATTGTGACGATGTCTGTGAATCATGATTCACGTGAAATACTTCCATCTAAAAATCACTCATACTATTTTTCGTTCACTATATTCCCGTAGACCGCAAAACACGAATCAAATAATACCAAAAAAATAATATTTTCTCAGATTCGTGTAGTACAGGAGACTACAAACATAGTGAACATAACTAGCAGAATGTCATCAGATTTATGTAGACAGTAGAATGTCACGTCAACCATGCCTCACAAATGTCAAAATCGGATCGTAGTTAATCGAATCGTATCCGTGTACCGGGCCTTTAACTCTAAAGGGCCCGCTACACTACGTAACGATTCGATGTCGATGCGATTTTGACGATGTGAGTCATGATCGACGTGAAATTCATGCATCGGGTCTACTTGAGTATACAGAGCGAAGGTAGTAGAACTGTGTTTTAGACGGAAGTATTTCACGCGAATCATGACTCGCATCGTCACAATCGCATCGCATTGACATCGAATCGTGTGTAGTGTAGCATGCCTTAACTCTTTACAGTTAGTTCTCTTTTACCTTAGACAATTTTTAAGGGCTAAAATTTATTTTAAAAAATTCTCTTGATGTCCAGGGGTTAAAGACCCATCAGATCACGTGTCAAAATCACGGGTTTTACGTGTTTTCCCTCCCGGTAAGTAAGAAATCTTGTTTTGACCAGGTTTGACTCCCTTACTAATGTCCCCCAAATTGAAAAACGAAGCATCATTTTAAAGAGCAGCCTCAATTTGAAGTTGGGGGCATTTGTATGTGGGTCACAGCTACCCAGAAAAATAACAAGGGATTTAATCGTGGTGGGTCAGTGTGTCTTTAAAGCCATGCAACCAAGGCTATAACGTACACTGTCCATTGACCTCATTGGTGGCTCATCTAATCCGCAGTGAATAATAATAATAATAATAATAATAATAATAATAATAATAATAATAATAATAATAATAATAATAATAATAACAACAACAACAACAACAACAACAACAACAACAACAACAACAACAACAAATAATAATAATAATAATAATAATAATAATAATAATAATAATAATAATACTTTCTGATCGCTTCTCGGCCTTTTGGTAAGACAGTGATTCGGGAACATAATTTTTGTTTATAACCTGGTTGGTTTGTTCAGCCCGTCGTACATGGCGAAAGCCGATACGCGACGTTAAACTGAACTTCCATCCATCCATCCCATAATAATAATAATAATAATAATAATAAATAAATCAATAAATCTTCTATAGTGCTATTCTCCTGACACAGCAGGACTCACCGCGCTTTACATGAAAACATGGGGGGGGGGGGGGGAAAGTGAATTTACCCCTCGCACACAAAAAATATTCAAAAGACATATACATACAATTATTTAGAGAAAAAAAATCACATTATGGCACTCACACAACTCACATTTAAAATACCTACATACAACACGAATTATTTATAAGGTTGACTGACAGTGGATGGACAGACATAAATTAACAGAGATATTTTCTGAAAAGATGCGTCTTCAGGCCAGTCTTGAAAGAAGACAAAGACGAAGAGCTGCGGAGAGAGAAAGGGAGATTGTATGGCGCGCCAAAGATACAAAACTCTATCTATCTGTTCGACAGAGTTTCGAAACTGTATCTATCAGTTCGATAGAGTTTGAAAACCCTATCTAGCTGTTCGATAGAGTTTTAAAACTCTGTCGAACAGCTAGATAGGCTTTCCACAAAATAACCCTATCGAGATATAGTTTTTCTATCGCGATTTCTGATTGGTACATGGCTTCAGCGACAAGTTTGTGGCCTTGGCAGGGCAGAGACCTGTGAATTTGAATAAGACGATAGGCCTAGGCCCCTACATGTAGTCAAACAAACATGGCAGCTGAACGATTTCAACGAGCGAATCTGTAATTGAAGCTGCTAAACGAGTTCGTAGAATGCCACCTATTAGGCTAGGTGTAGGTCACAGTCAAAGATACTAGTCCTATATACCAATGAAATGCTTCGTTTAAAAAAAGTATCAAAATGGTGCGTTCGATAGAGTTTTACGACGAGAAACTCTATCTAGCTGCTCGACAGAGTTTTGAAACTCTATCTAACTGCTAGCTATAGTTTAGAAACTGTATCTAACAGTTCGATAGGGTTTTTAAACTCTGTCGAACTGCTAGATAGAGTTTTGGTCATTCGGCGCGCCATAAGATTGTTCCAGATGTGTGGTGCTTGGAAACGAAAAGATCTGTTTCCAACTGTTTTGTACTTGGTGACAGGTTTGCAGAGAAGTTGTAGGTTGCTTGATCTGAGGTTGCGTTCTGGTATGTAGGCAGAGAGGAGAGAAG
>CM065695.1:6914421-6919421 GCA_017654935.2 Phymorhynchus buccinoides | reverse complement strand
TTATATGGGGCGAAAAGTAAGAAAATGACTCGATTTTTTCCTTAATAATTACTAAATTGCACAATTTTCCGGAGGCTTCGCCACCTGGAACCCCCCAAAGACCCTACTCCTTAATCCGGGACATACGCAGCTCTCTGGATCCCCGGCGGAACCCCCCCCCCCCACCCTCCCCTTACGAATCACTTGGTCCGCCCCTGACCCTCTTTCCAAGGAAAAGAAACCAAAGACACTCGATGTAACGGTCCGGCTGCTGTATAAAATCGAATGATGGGAAGACTTGAAAATTTAATATCTGTATTGTTAAAAAATCGGGACTTTCCTGGTGTTGCACTGCCTCCGGGCATTGCTTTCAGGATCGTTCCCACCATCTTTATATCTACTAATGTCCCATATGTGTCTGTTCCAGACCGGAGGACGTTCCACAGATTTTTCTTCAACTTGAAAAGCTTAAAACCTGGGACGGTATTCATGTCGAGATAGCATGAGACTTAGCATCATGCTAACTTAGAAGCTCTTCCAAAAGTCCTATTAAATCCTATAGGACATTGGAAGAGCTTCTAAGTTAGCATCATGCTAAGTCTCATGCTATCTCAACGTGAATACCGTCCCAGGCTACTCATTTTTGACAACTATCCGAAGCCGTAGATCTGTGAAAACCCCCCCAGCATGAGCTGGGATGAAACAAGGTGACAGCCCCCTTACACCCCCCCCCCCCCCCCTCTCTCTCTCTCTCTCTCTCTCTCTCTCTCTGTGCGCGCGCGCAGGCGTGTGTGCGTACGTGAGTTGTGCGCGCTCGCTTTGTACTGACAGGTGCGTAGAATTTCAAAGCAAGGGAGTTGTGTGGCGAGCGACAGTTCAGTGTTTAAACGGAGTAGAGGGGTGGGTCTAGAGCGAGACTAGACTACAGTACAAACCCAGACGATTACGGGGACTAGTGTTTTCGAATGGTCTTGAGGACAATTACTTTGTTCGGTCTACCGCGAAATAATGGACTTCGCTTTTGTTTGGATTTGAAGGTAACTCCCTTTCTTTCCTGTATAGTAATGTAGTAGTGGTAGTGCTTTTTTATTCTGCTACTGCTATAACCGTAAGCCTACACTGTAAGTTTCTATAGAGGAACACGTAGTAAACAAGAGGAGTTCGTTGCTTATTTTCGGTGTGAGAAGCATTTTGTTTCCACATACTTTGCTTCTTAACTTGTGCCTTGTCTTAAAGACCCACCAGATCGCGTGTCAAAATCACGGCTGTCACGTGTTTTCTCTCTTGTTACAGCTGGTAAGAAATATTGTTTTGACAAGGTTTCACTCCCATACGAATGCCCCCGAATAGACAGTGTGGGGTAATGTACCTGTATGTGATATAGACGGTGTGAGATAACGGGCAATATTAACATTTTTTTCCCTCAAGCCAAAACGGTACAAGTGCAGTTGTAGTGCACGCGCACTATAACTTCACTTGCGACAAGTGCAGTTGTAGTGCACGCGCACTATAACTTCACTTGCGCTCCAAGTGTCAAGTGTACTATCCGGGACAGAAAATATTGGTGAATTTGTTGACGGAAAAAGTGATATTTTTATTCTTCAAATCCCCTATGCTGGGTATAGACAGCACTTTTCCCGTCTAAGATGGTTCAGATAGTGTTGTGAGGGGAAGAAATGTTAATATTGCCAGATAATGTACCTGTATGTGATAGACAGTGTGAGATAATGTATGTGATAGACAGTGTGAGATAATGTACCTGTATGTGATAGACAGTGTGATATAATGTATGTGATAGACAGTGTGAGATAATGTACCTGTGTGTGATAGACAGTGTGAGATAATGTATGTGATAGACAGTGTGAGATAGTGTGAGATAATGTATGTGATAGACAGTGTGAGATATGTACCTGTATGTGACAGTGTGAGATAATGTAGACAGTGTGAGATAATGTACCTGTATGTGATAGACAGTGTGAGATAATGTATGTGATAGACAGTGTGAGATAATGTACCTGTGTGTGATAGACAGTGTGAGATAATGTATGTGATAGACAGTGTGAGATAATGTATGTGATAGACAGTGTGAGATAATGTATGTGACAGACAGTGTGAGATAATGTACCTGTATGTGATAGACAGTGTGAGATAATGTATGTGACAGACAGTGTGAGATAATGTACCTGTATGTGATAGACAGTGTGAGATAATGTATGTGATAGACAGTGTGAGATAATGTACCTGTATGTGATAGACAGTGTGAGATAATGTATGTGATAGACAGTGTGAGATAGTGTATGTGATAGACAGTGTGAGATAATGTATGTGATAGACAGTGTGAAATAGTGTATGTGATAGACAGTGTGAGATAATGTAGTGTATGTGATAGACAGTGTGAGATAATGTACCTGTATGTGTATACACAGTGTGAGATAGTGTATGTGATAGACAGTGTGAGATAATGTATGTGATAGACAGTGTGAGATAGTGTATGTGATAGACAGTGTGAGATAGTGTATGTGATAGACAGTGTGAGATAATGTACCTGTATGTGATAGACAGTGTGAGATAATGTACCTGTATGTGATAGACAGTGTGAGATAATATACCTGTATGTGATACACAGTGTGAGATAGTGTATGTGATAGACAGTGTGAGATAATGTATGTGATAGACAGTGTGAGATAGTGTATGTGATAGACAGTGTGAGATAGTGTATGTGATAGACAGTGTGAGATAATGTACCTGTATGTGATAGACAGTGTGAGATAATGTACCTGTATGTGATACACAGTGTGAGATAGTGTATGTGATAGACAGTGTGAGATAATGTATGTGATAGACAGTGTGAGATAGTGTATGTGATAGACAGTGTGAGATAGTGTATGTGATAGACAGTGTGAGATAATGTACCTGTATGTGATAGATAGTGTGAGATAATATACCTGTATGTGATACACAGTGTGAGATAGTGTATGTGATAGACAGTGTGAGATAATGTATGTGATAGACAGTGTGAGATAGTGTATGTGATAGACAGTGTGAGATAGTGTATGTGATAGACAGTGTGAGATAATGTACCTGTATGTGATACAGTGTGAGATAATGTACCTGTATGTGATACACAGTGTGAGATAGTGTATGTGATAGACAGTGTGAGATAGTGTATGTGATAGACAGTGTGATATAGTGTATGTGATAGACAGTGTGAGATAGTGTATGTGATAGACAGTGTGACATAATGTATGTGATAGACAGTGTGAGATAGTGTACCTGCATGATAGACAGTGTGAGATAATGTACCTGTATGATAGACAGTCTCTGTCTCTCTGTCTCTCTGTCTCTCTCTCTCTCTCTCTCTCTCTCTCTCTCTCTCTCTCTCTATCTCTCTCTCTCTCTCTCTCTCTCTCTCTCTCTCTCTCTCTCTCTCTGTATATGTGTGTATTTATATGTATGTATGTATGTATGCATGCATGCATGTATGTATGTATGTATGTATGTATGTATGCATGTATGTATGTATGTATGTATGTATGTATGTATGTATGTATGTATGTATGTATGTATGTATGTATGTATGTTATGTATTTTTGTATGTATGTATTTATGTATGTATGTATGTATGTATGTATGTTATTTATTTATGTGTATGTGTGTGTATGTGTGCGCGCGTGCGTGTGTGTGTGTGTCTGTGTGTCTGCGTGTCTATCTGCCTGTGTGCTTATGCATGCGCGTGCGTGTCACAGGTTTAGGTAATATCTACCTTCACAAAGTCAAATCAACTTTGAAATCTGTCCCAAAACTGTTACACTTGCGCACACCCTTATACGACATATATATTTAGACGAAGGGATATCGACATTGAATTATACAGTTGGCCTACTTTAAACGGAAATTGTTTTCCAGTTATTCTTTGCAAAGCCATGCTCCTTTTTGGGTGGTTGTTTTTTTCTTTCTCAGGGCTTGCTTTTGTCGCACAGTGCTTGTACAACTCCAGCACAAAAGTTCTATTCAGGAGAAAGTTTAGATGATATTTTGAATAAAGCGCTTCATTTCTACTCCATTACCCTACCCTTCCTCCTTTCCTGAATGAAAGTTTATGTTTAAAGGGGCACCCTGACGGGTGCGTTTTTGGCAAGAAACACGTCCAGATCACCAGGAAAACATCCTTTACAGAGATTGCAACACTCACTTTGCTCTGGTTTCCCAGAATTCAAACCGTCAAATCGGCGATTCCTCCTTGGCGGAGGTGCTGGAAGTCAAATTCTTTCATTGAAAGAGAAGGTGCCTTCTCTTTTCTAATGGCCGCCTGAGTTTAGACCAAATCGTTTTCACGAAATGTTCACAATACAAGCCTTATTTATTTATTTTTTTAAATTGTTATGCAGTTTACCTGAAGGAGTTTCGTCACAACAAAGAAAATAGCTTTTTTTTCTTTTCTTTTGTACTGCTCTACAAACAAAGAAAGCTTCAACTACAATGAGTGACCTCCACCTACCCCATCCCAAATGGCTTCTCTCTCCGACATCTCCGCCAAGGAGGAATCGCCGTTTTTGACGGTTTGATTTATAGGAAACCAGATCAAAGTTAATGTTCCGATCCTTGAAAAGGCTGTCTTTGTTGTGATGTCGACGTGTTTCTTGCAAAAACTCATCCGTCAGGGTCCACCTTTAATGTCCTCCCGGTCACAAGGACACATGTGGGGCATTACTATCTGTACAGTTAGTTTTCTCTTTTCCTGGCTGTTCCTGTTCTGTTTTGTCCCCTCTCTTCATTCCTTCGACCACACATGCTCTTTCTCGTGCTTTTGTCTTCTATGTTATTTTATTTATTTCTCTTGTATGTGTGTGTGTGTGTGTGTGTGTGTGTGTGTGTGTGTGTGTGTGTGTGTGTGTGTGTGTGTGTGTGTGTGTGTGTGTGTGTGTGTGTGTGTGTGTGTTCTATTTTCTTTGTTTCGTTCTCTTTTTTTTTTCTTTTTTTTTTTGCTGTCCCATTTTCTGGGCTGTACAGTGGCGTTGCTC
>CM065695.1:6904421-6909421 GCA_017654935.2 Phymorhynchus buccinoides | reverse complement strand
TATATGAAGTGAACGAAAATAGTATAATTTTTTGTTTGTTAGAGGGAAGTATTTCACGTGAATCCTGACTCACAGGCATCGTCACACAATTGGGTCGCATTTGGATCGAATCGTGTGGCAGAGGGTCGGCCCCTACACTGTTATAAAATAAAACCGGTGCTGCCACTGTTGCGGGGCTTCTCATCTTGAAGAGTGTGCCTTTAGGATCACATAGGCGTTGGTGCGGAACTGATGTTGTTTCTGTCTCTTTGTTTCTGTCTCTGTCTGTCTGTGTGTCTGTCTGTCTCTCTCTGTCTCTGTCTCTCTCTCTCTCTCTCTCTCTCTCTCTTCTTCTCGCCTTCTCTTCTCTCTCCCTCTCCCACTCCTCATCTCTCTCTCCCTCTCTCTCTCTCTGGTCTATGAAGAATGAACGCGCTCAGCCTGAAACTGGCTTCGGTAATAAGATTTTCCTAAAACTGGAATTCTGCACTCTGTTTCTGTCTCTGTAACAGTTGATCACACAGATCTCTGTCTATGTCTCTCTCTGGCCTCTTCTGTTTCTGTCTAACAGTCTGTCTGTTAGTCTGTCTGTTAGTCTCTCTGTCTCTGTCTTTCTGTCTGTCTTCTGTCTAAACATCTCTCTGATCTCCTCAGTAATTCTAATGTGTACACACCAGCATACTATTATCACCACACCACCAACACTTGATTTGTTGATGACGAGAGAGTGCAAGTCCAAATTTTGCACTATTTGATCGAGACGCGGCTATAAGTCTCCACCTTTTTGAACGTTTAATGGTCGGACTGACAATCTTTGCTCTCCACATTTCTCTCGATGGCCCTCTCTCCGTACTCTCTCTCTCTCTCTCTCTCACATCACACACTCTCTCATCTCTCATCTCTCATACTCTCCGTCCTCCCCTCTCTCTCTCATCCCTCTTCTCTCCTCTTTCCATTCTCACACTCTCTGTTTGTTCTCATGTTTTTTTCTCATACGGACAACACCCCCCCCCCAACCTCTCTCTCTCTCTCTCTCTCTCCCCTCCACTCTCCCCTCAAGCTCTCCCATCCTCTCTCATCTCTCTCTCTCTGTGTAAGCCAATCTCTCTCCCATCCTCTCTTCTCTGTCTCTCTCTCTCTCTCTCTCGAAAATACTCATGATTCTCTCCTCTCTCTCATCCCTCTCATGCCTCCTCTCTATCGTCTCCCTCTCTCTCCGCTCTTCTCTCTCTCGTCTCTCTCTCTCCCTCTCTCCTCCCTCTCCAATCCCCTCTCTCTCTCTCTCCTCTTCTCTCTCTCGATCTCTAGGCGTTCTCGACTCTCTCTCTCTCTCTCTCTCCTCTCTGTCTCCTCTCTCTCTCTCTCTCTCTCTCTCTCTCTCTCTCTCTCTCTCTCTCTCTCCTCTCTCCTCTCTCTCTCTCTCTCTCTCTCTCTCTCTCTCTCTCTCTCTCTAGTGATAGAATGAACGACAGAGGCTCAGCCTAAACTGGCATCGTTGTCAATAACATGCTAATAAACAGTCTGTCTCGTAGCTGTCTGTCTCTCTCCGTCTCTCTCTCATCTCTCTCTGTCTCCCTGTCTCTCTCTCTCTCCCTCTCTGTCTATCCTCTCTCTCTCTGTCTCTCTATCTCTCTCTCTCTCTCCTCTTGTCTGTCTAGTCTGTCCTCCAGTTAGTCTCTCTGTAGGTCTCTGTCTGTCTGTCTCTCTCCTCTCTCTCTCTCTCTCTCTCTCTCCTCTCTCCCCCCTCACACACACACACAGTCCAGACACACACACACACATTTAAGACAAGAAGAACACACACTCCCACACACAACACACACACACACACACACACACACACACATCCACACACACACACACGCGCGCGGCGCGAGAGAGTTTCCTGACACCCACTTTGTGAGTGCGTGATCCAGATCTACTGCAAGCCAATCTCCACACTTTGCAGACAGTTTAATGTAACCTCTCAGAGAGAACCCTCACTCAACAATCTTTGTCTGAAACTCTCCACATTTGTATCCTCCCATTTCGAAACCCCCATGTCCCCTGCTCTCTCTCTCTCTCTCTCTCTCTCTCTCTCTCTCTCTCTCTCTCTCTCTCTCTCTCTCTCTCTGGATCTCTCTCTTTCTCTCTTGCTCTCTGATTATCTGTTTTGCCTTATGGTTGTGTATTATGTTTCCGTCTCCAGGACAGATTGTAAGAATAGAGCCTTTGGCCTCAATATCAATCCTAGAGCGTAATAAAGTCATATTCAACTGTGAGAGAGTGTCAAGACTCTCGTCTCTCCAGAGAGTCTCTCTCTCTCTCTCTCTCTCTTCTCTCTCTCTCTCTCTCTCTCTCTCTCTCTCTTCTCTCTCTCTCTCTCTTTCTCTCTCCATCTCTCTCTCTCTCTCTCTCATTCTCTCTCTCTTCTTTCTCTCTCTCTCTCTCTCTCTCTCTCTCTCTCTCTCTCTCTCTCGCTCTCTCAAGGACAAGCCATCTCTCTCTCTCTCTCTCCTCTCTCTCTCTCTCTCTCTCTTATCTCTCTCCTTTTCGGTTCTATGTCGAGAGATTATCCTGGGTTTAAATTTCATTTTATTGCTACAATAAAAAGGAAACGCTTGCAATGTAACCTTCGCGTGTGTGTCGAAACGTCTTGGACTTGATTCGAGCCCATTGTAATTGTATATATATGGCTGTTAGTATTTCCAAGATGTAAGAACAGAACGATAAAGAGACAGTAAGCTATCTGCAGACTCCATACGCAATTTCATTGGATAACGGCAACGGCAAGCGGCCATTTTGTCTTGACTTTTTTTTCCATTTCTAACCCTAACGGCCTAATCCCAACCCTAATCATATCCCTTTCCCGGGCGTTGTATCCCAACCCTATCCTGACCTGGAGAAATGGACAGGAGTAGCTGTGTCGGTGATAAAGAGCAGAATAGAGCAGGAGACAAGAAACACAGATCAACACATCAGAACACAACGTAAAATAACACAATGTAAGATAACATAGCACAACATAACACAACAGAGCATAACACAATGTAACATACAACAACACAACGTAACATAACAGAGAATAACACATTAACACAATGTAATATACCACAACACAACGTAGCATAACAGAGAATAACACAATGTAACACAACATAGCGTAGCAGAGCATAACACAACGTGACACATCGTAGCATAGCACAACACAACGTAGCACAACACAACGTAACGTAACACAACGTAACATAATACAACACATCGTAACATAGCACAACACAACACAACGTAGCACATAACAGAACACAACACAATTAACACAACACAACACAACACAACACATAACACAACGTAGCATAACAGAGCATAATACAACACCAAACAACGTAACATGTAACATACAACAACACAACAAAACATAACACAGCATAACACAATTAACGTAACGTAACACAACACAACGTAACATAATACAACACAACGTAACATAACACAACACAACACAACGTAGCACAACACAACACAACACGTAGCATAACACACAACATAACATACAACATACACAACAAACGTAACATAACACAACACAACGTAACGTAACACAATAACGTAACACAACACAATAAACATAAACACAACACAACGTAGCACAACACAACACAACACAACGTAGCACAAACAACGTAGCATAACACAAAACGTAGTAAACAATAACATAACACAACACAACGTAAACAAAACACAAACAACAAAAACACTACACAACACAACGTAACATAACAGTAACACAACACAACGTAACATAAACACATTAACACAACACAATGTAACATAACACAACACAACGTAACATAACAGAACATAACACAACGTAACACAATGTAACACAACGTAACATAACACAACAAAACGTAGCATAACACAACACAACGTAGCACAACACAACAAAACAACACAACGTAACATAACACAACACAACGTAACATAACACAACACAACGTAACATAACACAACACAACACAACGTAACATAACACAACACAACGTAACATAACACAACACAACGTAGCACAACACAACACAACGTAGCACATTAAAAAACAACAAAACGTAGCATAACACAACGTAACATAACACAACACAACGTAACATAACACAACACAACGTAACATAACACAACACAACGTAAACATAACATAACACAACGTAACACAACACAACGTAACATAACACAACACAACACAACGTAACATAACACAACACAACGTAACATAACACAACACAACGTAACATAACACAACACAACACAACGTAACATAACGTAACACAACGTAACATAACATAACACAACGTAACATAACACAACACAAACGTAACATAACACAACACAACGTAACATAACACAACACAACGTAACATAACACAACACAACACAACGTAACATAACACAACACAACGTAGCATAACACAACACAACGTAACATAACACAACACAACGTAACATAAACACAACAACACAACGTAGTAACATAAACACAACACAACGTAACATAACATAACACAACGTAACATAACACAACACAACGTAACATAACACAACACAACACAACGTAACATAACACAACACAACACAACGTAACATAACACAACACAACGTAACATAAAACACAACACAACGTAACATAACACAACACAACGTAACATAACACAACACAACGTAGCATACACACAACACAACGTAACGTAACATAACACAACGTAACATAACACAACACAACACAACGTAACATAACATAACACAACACAAGCAACATAACATAACACAACGCATACAAACACAACGGAACATAACACAACACAACACACAACACAACGTAAACATAACATAACACAACGTAACATAACACAAAAACAACGTAACATAACACAACAAAACGTAACGTAACACAACACAACACAACGTAAACATACAACACAACGTAACTCATAACACAACGTAACATAACACAACACAACACAACACAACGTAACATAACACAACAC
>CM065695.1:6886921-6891921 GCA_017654935.2 Phymorhynchus buccinoides | reverse complement strand
AGACGGATCAACAGGTTTGTTTTTTCTGTGTGTGTGTAAAACAAATTCTCTTCGTTAAAAAATGCGTGGTGAATTTTTATTACGAATTGTGGGGTTTTTACTGTATGCTTTGTTAAATTCGCTTCTTTTAGAATGCGGTTTTTTGGGGGTTTTCAACAAAATGTTTAGCAAATGATTTAAATCAGTTACTATCATGAACAAAAGGTGAAAGGTATAGTTTAGTGTTATATCACCATGCATACAACTTCTTTGTTGCTGGCCTACCCTGGCTAAAAGACTCCAGGGATCATCCCAACAGCGGAGGCACTTGAACACTATGGCACAAGTGCATCAGCTAGGGGTGAGAACATTACGTGTGTGACCGTTCTTGATTACCACGCCACGTGGGCAGCCACACTCCGTCTTCGGGGGATTTTGGAGACTGATGATGTTATGCTAGGAGCTTGTCATGGCTAAAGACAATCCCCGCATAAGTATGCATAGCATAACAACATTTTGATGTAGCCTTGGTGTTCTAGCCTATGTCAATTGGTCTGACACAGCCATAAGCCAAGGTGAATACAACTTATTTGATTACAACAACAACAACAACAACAACAAATTCAATCACACCACTTCTTTGTTGATGTTGTTGTTGTTGTTGTTGTCGTTGTTGTCAGTGTTGTTGTTTACTCATTTAAGCAGTCTTTTAAGCTGGGCTAAAACTGAAAGGAATCATCAACCGATTTCTTGAATTAAATTTCGATGGCTTGGAGTCAAAGCGGACTATCTTTAGATAGTCCATTGACATATTATTGAACCTATTACGAAAACTAATAGGGGACGACGGGGTAAAAAGCGCATGGGCGGGTAAGAAGCCCACCCCAATTATCTCATGAAATGAAGCAAATTTCAGTCTCATTTTGCCCATGAGACGAGCGTTAATGTCTAGCATTCGTCTCATGGGCAAATTTGACTGAAATTTTCTTTATTTCATGAGATAATTGGGGTGGGCTTCTTACCCGCCCATGCGCTTTTTACCCCGTCTTCCCCTAAGAATAGTCCGTTTTGACTCCAAGCCTTCGTAATAATGTTGCGACATCAGAGTCCAACAACACCTTATATCGATCATAAACAGATTTTGTCATTGGCTTACGCCTACACGATTTTCAATATCTACACAGTGTATATTATTTTCAATACACTGTACGTGTTATTTCTGTCTGTCCCATACAGCGACAGCCTGTCAACAAGATGTCGGCACGTCTTTCAACCGGAATTTGCACCAAAACAATGAATTCACGCCAACAATTACGGAGCTAGTGGCATCTTAGTGGGTTTGTGCACGGACCCTACATTAACTATTTATAGTATCCGTGGTCTGCAGCAGTACCCAGAGAAAGATAACCAACGAACGATCACACCGCATCCGGTGTCATGAGAAATAAGTACCTACCGTGAAATAAATACCCATCGAAAGCGCACTAGAACCATTCTTCTTTCATGTGATAAATAAGTCGACTATTGTTTAAAATATTGATATTTAAGTGTTCAATCTACACGGAAAGAACCAAGTAATAGAGCGGGAGGGTGTAAATCTACATTTTTGCCGAGAAGTCGATATACAAAAAGCCATGTCACTTAGTTTCGTATTTTCCAAAATGGCGGACGATATAAACAACCGTCCGTGCAAACAAAAATAAATGATAATAAACATTAGAGAAAAATATCCCCGACTTCTCAATATTTAATGATGAATCTTCCGTTCTTCCTGCATGCCACAAGACGCCTCTGAGTGTATTTAGGGGCGAATCTTTCCCAAACAGCAAACAATTTGAATGAGGAAAAGAGTATTTATTTCATGGGTAAAATATTGTATGCAACACCGGCCTACAACAATGGGGTGAAGGTGTAAATGTATCTTTACCACGGAAACATTTTCTTGTTCATGAATTCCTATGGGCTAACAACGAGGACAGTCTTGCCTCTGTATTGTGGCTGGAAGTGAAACGGCTTCGTACAGGTCCACGTTAATAATAGCCACTGTTTTATTAGGTTTTCTGGGAGACATTCGTTTTTTTCTCGTTCATGAATTCCTATGGGCTAACAACGAGGAAAGTCTTGCCTCTGTGGCTGGAAGTGAAACGGCTTCGTACAGGTCCACGTTAATAATAGGCCTGTTGTATTAAGTTTTCTTGGAGACATTCATTGTTTTCTCGCTCATGACTTCCTTTGATGATCACGAAGAAAACTAGCTTCTGTGGCAGCGCGAGTGAGAAAAACAAAATCTATATCGAAGTCAGTACATATATAGGTCTCTTAATTATACAGGCCTTTTTATGTGAGTAAGCCAAACGTCGGCTTGAATCATAATTATCTTGAATAACTATTACAGGTCTACGTTAATAATAGGCCTGTTGCATTAGGTTTTCTTGGAGACATTCGGGGTTTTTTCTCGTTCATGACTTCCTATGATGATCACGAAGAACACTAGCTTCTGTGGCAGCGCGAGTGAGAAAAACTAAATCTATATCCGACATAGGTATCTTAATGAATGAAAATTCATTTAACGTACTCCGGTCTGGAACAGACACACATGGGACATTTATAGAGATAAAGATGGTGGCCGGAACGATCCCGGCGGCAATGTCCGAAGGCAATGCAACACTAGGAAAGTCCCGATGTTTGTTAACAATACAGATGTATTGAAGTTGTCCCGATACAATTATATAGGTCTCTTAATTATACAGGTCTTTTTATGTGAGTAAACCAAACGTCGGCTTGAATAATATTTTGAATAACTATCTCGTTGCGTTGTAACTGGCCCACTGTTTCGGTTCGATATTACAAGACGCAGAGAGAGAGAGAGAGACAGTTGTGTAGGGATCTTCCTGGCAAACTGCCCACCTGACAACATCTTCCAGCCAGCCCCCCCCTCCTCAACCCCACCCCAGTCTTCCTGCCACACTGACCCCCCTCCCACTGTTAGGCCATAGTCCAGAGACCTAACCTCCCCCACCCCATCCCACCCCCATCTCTCCCCCCACCACTTCCCCACTATTCATCTGTTCTTTTTTCGTCATCAAGATCCCTCCGCAATGCTAATAATCGCGACGGAAAACGTAGGGGTTTCAACAGTCAAAACATTGTCGGTTGTCATGTGATGTCTGTGTCTGGTTTTCGTGTAGTGCTGGTGTTGGTAATAATTGTTCTAACGTACTTTATGCTTTGTGCTGAGTCAGAAGAAGATTGTCCCCAAGGGCTTTCCGCCTTAAAGACGTAAAACTTCCACTCAGAAGAAGAAGACTGTTTCCCACTCTCCTAGCAGCGAGTTACTAGAAATGCCACACAAAAGAAAAAAGTTCAATTTTTTGGTGGTTCAAATGTCGAAATTTCAGGAGCGCTGCATTTTCCAGTTTTTTTTATCCTTGTTTTATTTTATTTTTATTTTTATTAATTCATTGTTCAAAACCTTCATTGTTATCGATTTATGTGTTGATTACAATTGCTAACTTACAAGTGGACGATGCTTGGGCCGGGGTTTGGACCGACTCAGAAAGTTTCGCTCCATTCATTTGAAGAGCTTCGATCGATATAAGCTTACTGTGTGTTTTGCATCTCTGGATCATGGAGTAAATTGTGAACATTGCAATTTCAACGATTTTCCCTATAACGTCGCTCATTGGTAGATGTAATAATAGCAATCGAGATCAGTCCGGCGAATGATGCAAGAAAGTGTCGTTTTATTTCGATAAGCTTAGGACCTAAAGCAAGTTTTCCATCTCTAGATGATGGGAGCGAACTGTGGAAGCTACACTGAAAACGATTTGTATTTTTACTAGATGTATGCCATAGACTGGGAATTTACACTCAATTATCTTTCTGCTGCTGGGTCGCTCATGGTAGATTTAGTTAAGCCTTCAATATTAGCCCAGAGAATGATGTCAACAATGTTCCTTTTCTTTCATTTGAAGAGTGTAAACTGATCGGCTATAAATTGAACATGCGTGTTTTGCATGTCTCGAGAATTCTGATCGCTTCTCGGCCTTTTGGCTAAGACAGTGATTCAGGAACATAAATTATACCATGGTTGGTTTGTTCAGCCCGTCGTACATGGCGAAAGCCGATACGCGACGTTAAACTGAACTTCCATTGCATGTCTGGATGATGAAGAAGAAGCGAAATGTGGAAATTGCTTTTTCAACGATTTCCCCTTTCTAAGTCGCTCGTGGTAGTAGGTTTAGTCAAGCGTTCAGAATCAGCGAGGAAAATGATACAAGAATGCGTTTCTTTTCATTCATCTAAGACCGCAATGAATCAATAACAGCTTCTGTGTGTTTTGCATCTGTGGATAATGTATTGGACGCGAAATGTGACAACTGCAATTTCAATCAATGTGTCTCTACTAAGCCGGTCGCTAGTTCGTGTTAGGTTAGCTAAGCGTTTGGGATCAGCCTAGAGCATAGAATTTAATCAATACGTCCCATTGTCTTCCAATTCGTGTGTGTGTTAATGTCATTTTCTTCACAGAAATGAAGCAGTTCTGTTCTGTGCGACCTACACGAATTACGTTTTCTTTGGAACGGAAAAATACACAGGTTTCTTAATGGAAAAATTACACAGTTTTGGAAAGGAAAACGACAGTTTTTGAATGGAAAATTACACAGTTTTTAATGGAAAACGACACCGTTTTTGAATGGAAAATTACACAGATTTGGAATGGAAAATTACACAGATTTGGAATGGGAAATTACAGTTTCTCCGTCTATCATGCGAATCGGTGAAGTGGTGGTGATTCAAGCTTCTGTGTTGGATTAATATTTTCGTCGTCGTCGTCGTCGGCGTTGTCATCTATTGGAAAGAGAGAGGGAGAGAACAGGACGATGGAGGGTCTGTTGAAAAGCGTGTCGTCTGCCATCTCTGACCGGTTCTACAGCTTCTTCTCCATGACGTCATCTGCCACGACAGAGGACGAGTCTGACGCGGTAGAGGGTGACGTCAGTTTGGTGAGTGGAATCTGT
>CM065695.1:6871921-6876921 GCA_017654935.2 Phymorhynchus buccinoides | reverse complement strand
TCTTCTTCTTCTTCTTCTTCTTCTTCTTTTCTTCTTCTTCTTCTTCTTCTTTCTTCTTCTTCTTCTTTCTCTTCTCTTCTTCTTCTTCTTCTTCTTCTTCTTCTTCTTCTTTCTTCTTCTTCTTCTTCTTCTTTCTTCTTCTTCTTCTTCTTCTTCTTCTTCTTCTTCTTCTTCTTCTTCTTCTTCTTCCTCTTCTTCTTCTTCTTCTTCTTCTTTCTTCTTCTTCTTCTTCTTCTTCTTCTTCTTCTTCTTCTTCTTCTTCTTCTTCTTCTTCTTTCTTCTTCTTCTTCTTCTTCTTCTTCTTCTTCTTCTTCTTCTTCTTCTTCTTCTTCTTCTTCTCTTCTTCTTCTTCTTCTTCTTCTTCTTCTTCTTCTTCTTCTTTCTTCTTCTTCTTCCTCTTCTTCTTCTTCTTCTTCTTCTTCTTCTTCTTCTCTTCTTTCTTCTTCTTCTTTCTTCTTCTTCTCTTCTTCTTCTTCTTCTTCTTCTTCTTCTTCTTTTCTTCTTCTTCTTCTTCTTCTTCTTCTTCTTCTTCTTCTTCTTCTTCTTCTTCTTCTTCTTCTTCTTCTTCTTCTTCGATCGCTCAGACAAGTGTCCTGCCAATTATGAGCGCAGATGCGTCATGCTGCCATTATGCGCCTAACTAAGAAATAGTTAGACCCAGCACAGTCCGACTTCGGCTGGTTACTATGGCATGATAAGTGAAAGATAAAGTTGCGCGATGGAGGGAGAAAGAGGGGGTGGGGTGGGTGGGGGGTGGGGGCAGGGATGGGGAGGGAAAGAGGGGGTGGGGTGGGGTGGGGTGGGGGGCAGGGATGGGGAGGGAGAGACAGACGTATCCGCAGAAAGCCGAAAAAGACATGAGTGAGTTACAGAAAGACATGCAGAAAGAGACGAACGGTAAACTGGTAGACAGATAGACACTGACACTGACACTGACACTGGGTTATTGTCATTACCACCGGGAGGGGTCTATTGACAAGGGGGGTAGTAACAGTGTTTCATTAATTAGAACAATAAATCATGCCAAAAACAGAAGGGGAAAAAAAGCAATAAATTCAAATAAAAATAATCCCTTTGCCATATTTAGATCCTTGAGCAAAAAAAGAAAAAGAAAAAGGGAATCAGATTATAATTAATAAACAAAACATATAATGACATAAAAGAAATGAGCTCGCGACCATCCGCACTAGGCAAGTATACTACTACATGAGCATTCCATCACACGACAGACACGGAATAACAAACAGCAAGACTTGAATTTAAACACCCGACTGTTGACAGATAGAGAGACAGAGAGACAGACAAAGCGGGACTCGACGGATGGGGGTGGGGGAAGAGGGGGGGGGGGGGCAATTGCGAAACAAGATCGCAAGTATCAGTGCCAGTCCATTAAGGCAGTTTATTAATTTTTTTTAGACAAGAACAGAATACTTTGATTTAAACAAAGTTTATTGACATAATATAATGCAGTGTACACACATTATTTCATGAGCATAACAAGCTTTAAGCTTCTAAGCGCACGGCTCCCAAACGTTTCACTTACATCACGAATGTACTTGAATAGCTATGCGAAAATCAATTGCATTGGAAGATGAAAAATAAGCTAAGCAAATATAACAATACATCATGCACCCATTTATAACTAAAAACACCAACAACAACAATAGAAGTATGAAAAAAAATATAGAAAAAAATAAAAATAAAAAAGCAAAAAAACCGAAGAATGTGGGTGGTGTTACAAAATACAACACACTAAGCACACTATAAACCAACAATCAAAGAGGCTAAGTTTACATCAGTACATCTCAATAATACTTTGCTCACATTTGTTTGCGTTCATAGAAAGAAAACCCCAGCCAAATTGCTTGATTCAGTGGTGAGCCAAAAAAACCCAAACATTAATGCCATTTTATTTTGGCCCACTCGTTGGCCACCCATAATTATTTTAAAACAAGATGATGACATTCTGCTTCACGTCCTCCGGTCTGGAACAGACATATTATGGGACATTAGTAGTTCTATATAAAGTTGGTGATAACGATCCCGGTGGAGGCAATGCCCGGAGGCAGTGCAACACCAGGAAAGTCCCGAATGTTTTAACAATACTGATGCTATAATCACAGAACTTCCAGAAGGTGTGGGAACTATTTGTACGAAGACACCCCCCCCCCCACCCCCCCAGGGGAGAGACTCGTGGAGGGGGCGGGATCGTCCAGCTCCCCGTATGGAGGCACGAGGCATCCACCCGCTGCCCCGACCTATGATCGAATTTTTAACATCGTTTTTATAATCTATGAATATGATCATGTGTTGTTGTTGTTGTTGTCGTTGTCGTCGTCGTCGTTGTTGTTTATCGTCATCCCGTCCTTCACATTGAGATAACTCGTCAAGCAACTCCGTCTGAAAGCGAATATAGAGGGTAAGACGGGGTAAAAAGCCCATGGGCGGGTAAGAAGCCCCATGCCAATTATCTCATGAAATTAAGCAAATTTCAGTCACATTTTGCCCATGGGCATTAACATCGTCTCATGGGCAAAATGTGACTGAAATTTGCTTCATTTCATGAGATAATTGGCATGGGCTTCTTACCCGCCCATGGGCTTTTTACCCCGTCTTGCCCATAATTTATAGAAGACGCGATGCGTTTTGCTCGTCAGTGTAGCAGATAACAGGTAAACGTGGCGTTACGTATCGTCGATTGCTATTCCTATCATAGCCCGGAGTACGACGGCGTAACCGCTATTGCCATGGAAACCGTCAAACGCTTTTCTTTCTTACTTTTCTTTAATTTAATCCCCCCCCCCCCCCCCACCACCCCCAACACTTCTTTCTCTTCTACTCTCTCATTTGAATATTATTGCAGGTAGCGACTTTGTGTGTGTGTGTGTAGATTCGGTGTGTATGCCATATATGGTTTGTGGCTGATGCAACTTTGAGGTTGAATGCAGTGATGTTTTTTGTTGGAGTTGTTGTCGTCGTCATCATTTTCATCGTCGTCTTCATCACCATCATAATCATCATCGTTGTTGTTGTCTTCATCGTCGTCATCATCATCGTCGTCGTCGTCCTAGTCCTCCTCCTCTTCATCATCATTATCATCGTCATCTACTTATAGTCATAATCACATCATTGTGTGTGTGTGTGTGTGTGTGTGTGTGTGTGTGTGTGTGTGTGTGTGTGTGTGTGTGTGTGTGTGTGTTAGTGTGTTACACGTGTGTGTGATGTGTGTGTGTGTGTGTGTGTGTGTGTGTGTGTGTGTGTGTGTGTGTGTGTGTGTTGTGTGTCTGTGTGTGTGTGTGTGTGTGTGTGTGTGTGTGTGTGTGTGTGTGTGTGTGTGTGTGTGTGTGTGTGTGTGTGTGTTACGCGTGTGTGTGTGTGTGCGCGCGCGCGTATGTATGTGTGTGTGTGTTGTGGGTGTGCGCACTCGCACGTGGTTTAAACAAATGTTTTATTGACACACATTTGCAGTATATGTGTAGACAAGAGTACAACAAGCCGAGGCTTATAAAAGTACTCAACACATAGACATCGTACTAGCAACAGGCTGCATCACACTTTACAATGAATGGAAGTCAGTCACACTTTGTAAGATAAGCTAAATAATGATCGATACAACTGACTTTCGGGAAAAGGTGAACAATATAAACAAACATGAATATCAAGGTCATGACAAATTATTCTAAGAACTAATAATTCATAAAAATGGAAGAAAAGGGAATAAATAGTTAAGTTTAAGTGGGGCAACTCAATGTATCACTGTAACAAGATATCTATTGAAGCAGGAGCATGTTTTCTATATCACCAGGGACAAAACGAAGGATAAACACATATTAATCTAGAGCGAAACGCTTGGAAACACTAATGAATTTTCCAACTACATGGAAGATTTGTCTGTTTTCAATGGCATTTGTATCCCTCCCACCGAACAACAAAATGTCAACAACGTCAATAGGTAGTAGACCCAATGTCTGAACACGTGCGTTTTGGAATAAAGGGTCTGTCAACGTGTGCTGGTGGTGTTGTTATTTATCCATTTGATACCTTACTACTTTCCCCCCTGAGCATTATCAGATGTTTGAAGTTGGATCTGTCTGTCTGTTTGTCTGTCTGTCTGTTTGTCTGTCTGTCTGTCTGTCTGTTTGTCTGTCTGTGCATGTCTGTGCACATCCATTTGTATGCATGGGTATGTGACGGTCTCAATGTCTAACGTTTTCTTCTTCTTCTTTTTTTCGTGAGCCTTTCTAACCCAGAAATTACTGCCAGGATACTACTGACTGTATGGAGGCTGGCATTTTCTAGCAAAGCATTAAAGTACGCATTTGGAAACACAATTTATCTTTTTCCAGCTGAACGAGACAGACACAATATTAGATTGAAGAACAACGTAAAGCTTGTGATTTTGAACACTGCTGTGGCCAAGTCATTTTGACTCAAACGCTCCTCTCGGGAAACACAAGAAGGGCGATAAGAACTGTTCGAAAATGCGAGATCGCTCGTTACACGTGTTCATTGGATTTCCTCCCTTGGACTGAGGTTCGTTGGCATTCCTTGCGTGTGTGTGTGTATGTGTGTGTATGTGTGTGTGTGTGTGTGTGTGTGTGTGTGTGTGTGTGTGTGTGTGTGTGTGTGTGTGTGTGTGTGTGTGTGTGCTAATCTGTCGTTTCCGACTATGACTGCCAAATAGCAGAGGGGGCAGGTGCTATTCCGGCGGGCTCACACTTGCCTTTCTTACCAAACATTAAGCTGTATTTTATGAACCTTTTCAGCTAATTATCTTTGTTGAATAATTAATCGCAGTCATGATAAAGGCCATTATCTAATAGGACACCCCCCCCCCCCCCCCCCTATGTAGTGCAGTACACACAACAGCCGCGGAGCATTTGTCACAGTCCTGGTTCATTGCGTTTTTCCGTCTTGCCTTTATCTTCTACTATTATTGAATGCATGTGTTTAATTATGTAAATGGATGAAAATTAGTGTTAAATGTAGCAAACCATAGA
>CM065695.1:6849421-6861921 GCA_017654935.2 Phymorhynchus buccinoides | reverse complement strand
TCTTCTTTGGAACTGGTTCATTGTCTTCACCAAGGTACGTTTTTGTCTGTTTTTCTTGAACACTGTTGCAAACGAACGCCTTTTGTTTTTCATAGTCACCCAAGTTGTAGATAGAAAGACTCAAACATTTCTTGTCGTTCGGATTCAGAGATTGTACGGCAGTTGAAACGACACTTGGAACAGTCCACTTCTTCTCTTTGCCTTGGAGTCGCAATGTTTTTCTGATGTTTTTCTTCCATGTGCTAGGCATTGCCTTTTTCTTTGGCCCCAGCTTCTTTTTAGGTGGTGTGGTAAATTTGCCTTGTTTCCTAGGGGTTTGTATTTTTGGAGTGGATTGTCTGGGCGACATGGCTGGGGATTGTTGATCATCATTGGCTGAAGGTGATGCTGACGACATGTGAGACACATCTTCTTCCATTTCTTGGAGATTGGTGCAAGCTTCATTTCCATCTTCATCTGGTGATGCTCTGGTTTCAGGAGCGGTCTGTGGGGTTTCAATGTTTCTCTGAGGGATAGAACCAAGTGGAAACACTGCATCATAGTGCTGCGCTTGCATTTCCAAGAGACCAAGCAGTACAGGTGGGGATTGCTGTGCTTCTGGATAACCGTCTCATAATTGAACAACTTGCTTCAGAAGATGATCACCTTTCGTCCGGACCAATCAGCCAGAGCCTTTGGCAGCAGATCAGCAGCATCATTACTCCACACACCAGGGGACCGGAGCTGTTGAACATTAAAAAAATATCTCAAATATCTCTCATTTTCATCAGTCATCCGTTTCCAAAAACTGAATATATGATTAAATGTTTTCGTCCAGGTATGTACACAAGCACTGTCTTAGTTCGAATGCGGTGATGTCGAGATGCATAGAGGCTGCCTCAAAAAAACAGTTTCCATCAGCAGCAACTTCAACACTGCACAAGCTGTTGGCCGCTAACAAGTTGTGGAGTCTACTTTTGTGTTCCGCTGTTTCTTTTGACAGTATTAACGATTGTTTTGCGCTCAGTGCCTTTGCCACTTCGATGTTGTGGGGCCTTTTCCTGTGGTTTCGTTGCTTTTTGCTCCTTTTCAATGAAATCAAGGGTACATTGTCGATGTTGTCATCTTCTGTGGAAGAGAGCTGATTACAGCGGGAAGGAGGTATGTGGGGACAGTAGTCAGGATCCTTTCTCTCACTCTCTCTCTGTGCCTCTCTCTCTCCCCCCCTCTCTCTCTCTATCCCCCCCCTCTCTCTCTCTCTCTCTCTCTCTCTCTCTCTCTCTCTCTCTCTCTCTCTCTCTCTCTCTCTTCTCTCTCACTCTCAGTTGATTTAACTTCATTGTAAGCACCAAAATGTCAGAATTCTGAATTTTATCGAGACCAATCTGGAAAATAAATCTGAATCCTAAATTTTCCCTAGGAAAAGAAGAAAAAGAAAAGAAGTTTTCACAATTTTAGGAAACATTTCCAATGACATGTACATCCGTGTTTATGTCGATGTGCATATGCATGTGCATTTATAATACGTGTTCAGAATCCCTTCAAAATGCGCCATTTGCGCGCACCGTATCACTCTATCCGTGTGGTATTTATGTGTGTGTTGTGTGCGTGTACTTATGAATTGGTGCATATGTATTAGCTGCGATGTGTGTGCGCGGCTGCTGTCGAGTGCGTGCGTGCCGTAATTGTGTGTGAATTTGCGCATGTGCGCGCGCGCATGTGTGCATATGTGTGTGTATGGAAGTGCACAACCCACACCTGGAAAAAAGCACACCCTAAAACGACAGTTTTATGTTGATAAGTATAAACAATAAAACAATAATAGTAGAATGTGCTTATTTCAATTAAATTATGTTGTTATGTGGACTGTACTAGTCTAGCACAGAATAATTCAATGATTGTGTATTGAATCGCAGTAAACCAGTATATAAAGATATTTCATGATAATATAATAATAAAAAATAAAACTGAGAATAATAATAATAACATGTATTATAATTGCAATCGTAATAAGGAAGACAATAATAAAAACAATGATTTTGTTGTATAGCAAAAACAAAACATAAACAATACCGAAACTGCTAGTACTTTATTCTCGTCAGACAAATACATTTTAAACATCACAAGCAGGCACGCACGCACATGCACACAGAAAGTGAGAGTGTGTGAGTGTGTGTGTGTGTGTGTGTGTGTGTGTGTGTGTGTGTGTGTGTGTGTGTGTGTGTGTGTGTGTGTGTGTGTGTGTGTGTGTGAGTTTGTGTGTGTGTGAGAGATAGAGAGAGGGGGGGAGAGACAGAGAGAGAGAGAGAGAGAGAGAGAGAGAGAGATAAAAAAAAAGAGAGAGAGCGTGCACACCCCATGCGCGCACATAGAGAGAACGGAAAAAGAGTGTTTGTGATATGAGAGAACGTGTACATTCACGCACACACACTTTTTGTGATGTTTGTTTTTTAGATGTTCTTGTGGGATCACAAGAACAATAGCATTCAATGACAATTTAGCAAATAAAAAAACCCCACATACCTGAAAATAATTCTCCATCACCTGAAGAGATCAGTTGGTTGGTTTTCTCACTTGCTTTCACTTCTTTCCTTGTCAACGGATGTTGGAAAAGCGATGAAAATAATAACCCGTGATTTATCTGCCCCTGCCTTGGAATTCTAAAGTCTGAGAATCTTAGTGCATAATATAAACAACATACTGCAGCCACCTGGTTTTCACTAACGGTTTACACTAACGGTTTTCACTAACGGTTTACACCCAAGGCACCAGATACGTTTTCCCTCCTGGTCAAACCACTTAGAACACTCATAGCCAGAGATTTCATCCTGTTGATAAGATCTGTGTGCAGAGAGAAAACAGAGAACTTGACATAAATCTGGCCGTGGGAAAGTAATGTTGAGAAAAAATCCTGCAGGTAGTCCAAACTGCCAAGTTTCCTCAGGGCGGTTGAAATGCAAATAAAAATGCTATCTTTATGCACTGACTATTCTTGGCAGATTGGACAAATTACTGACTGCAAGGAAAATTACATTCACTCAGCTCTACACACTTCCGGCTGTGTACGTTTACTACTTTGCTACACTGATCGAATCAAAATCAATAATTGATCGTACCTAAAAAAAACTTTGTTTAAATGAAAGATGGTCTCTTCCTGACTAGTTAGATACAAAAAAGTAAAAATCACCAAAAAGTCGAGATGCAACTATTATGCTCTAAGCCCTCGCATTGTATCCGGATCATTAGATCAATTATTGGTCTGTCGTGTTTCTTCTACATACAAAAAGAACACTGAAACACACCCACCCATACGGGTTCATAAATAAACACCACACACAACACACACACATATATACACACGCACACGCACTACAACACACACATACACACACACACACATACACACACACACACACACACACACACCCACACACACACACACACGCACGCGCGCACCCCCGCCGCGCTGCACGCACATGTCTCCACGCACACGCAGGCACGCACACGCACACACACGCACACCCACACATCCACACACACACATACACACACACACTTGTCTAAGATCACTGTAAGATAGATAGAGACGTTAAAATAAAGAACGAATACACACACACACACTACACACTACCACACACACACACACACACACACACACACACACACACACACACACACACAAATACACACACAAACACACACACACACACAGACACACACACACATATACAGACCCATACCACGCACACCTTACTCTCTCTCTCACTCACTCTCTTCTCTTTCTCTCTCTCTCTCTCTCTTCTCTCTCTCTCTCTCTCTCTCTCTCACACACACACACACACACACACAACACACACCACACACACACACAACACACATACACACACACACACATACACATACACACACACACACACACATACAGACACACACACACACACACACACACACACACATCACACGCACAGCACACACACACAAACACACACATCACACACACACACACACACACACATACACACACACACACACACACACACACATACACACGCACACACACTCTCTCTCTCACTCACTGTCTCTCTCTCTCTCTCTCTCAAACACACACACACACACACACACACACACGCGCGCGCGCGCGCGCGCGCGCGCGCGCGCACAAACGCACACGCACACACGCGCACACGCACGCACACACACACACACACTCAGAGACAACCATGGGATAAATGAGGTTGAATGGAGAAAGAAAACTGAGGCTCTATTTTTGGTCGCAAAACAGAAAACTAGAAGCGTACTGCAACAGTGTAAAAATCCCGGCCAGACGTATGTCTAATAATTATGTTGCATACTAAAGTTAGCCAATCATATTGGGTTATAACAGCATTATATTACTATACTTGTTAAAGGGGCAGTAGGGGAGAGCGGGGCAAGTACGTCTACTTTTCAGCTATTCTTGTTATAAATAAGTCATAAGTCATAAGTTTTCTTTATTGTCCATTGGCATTGTACAACGCACGTCCACGGAAACTTGTCTTCCACCGTGTAAAAAATAAGATGAGATATACATATGGAAAATAAAAATATTAAATAAAAATATGAAACATAAATTTACATTAAAACAAATATGTAACTCTCACACCACACCCAATCATTCATCTGCTCTCCGCTATCTTGCTCACTCATCATGCAACCCACCACTTCCGCCTTCATTTTTAACCTTTTCTTTTCTTTTTTCCCTTCCTTTTCTCTTTCTTTTTTTCCTTGTTCCTTTTCTCTCTTTTTTTTTTTCTTTCTCCCCCCGCCCCCTTTTGCCTTTTGCCACCCCCTCCCCCCCCCCCTTTTTTTAAAATAAAATGACAAACTAACTGAAGTAGAAGCTCCAATGTTTAGACCAATAGTTAAGTGGATGACTGCATGGACAACATACCTAATATATTAAACAAAATCAGTTAATAAAGCACAACTAGAATACTTGCGTAAACTGACCCAGTCGCGACACACGCTTGCACCCCTAACCTTAACACTAAACCTAGTCATAACCCAAACCCTAAAGGCTAACCCGATTTTGCCCACATTCGAACCTGTCCAAGCTTTTGACCCCTAGTATCCACCTGTAAATGTTCATGTTGATATAGCCAAGCGTTCTCGAGTTATCGCTGTCACAGACAGACACACAGACAGACAGACAAACAGACAGACAAACAAACAGACAAACAGACAAACAAACAAACAAACAAACCTTTTTTTCCGTTGAAACACACTGATAACTGTATGTGAGGCCATTTTACACCGAAATATGCATTTTGAGCAAATTTGAACACGGACGGACGGACGGACAAACTGAAAACAATACCAGTCTCGCTTCGCGACTGGTAAAAAGCTCTTCTTCATGCTGCTCGAGGTACACCCACCCTTACATAGGTAAACTTGACCCAAGGCGGGGCAAGTCCGCCTACAGGCTGGGTGAAGGTCAAAGACACTGAAAAGAAAAGACTAACATCCGGTCCCTTTTCCCTATATGAGTAGTGAGGACAGAAACACTGGTTATGTCCCTTTTAAACGTGACGCATTAAACACGTCGATAGGCCAGTTGAATTCTCCGTTCAAATTCCAGTCTGAGTCTTTGGACTGTGAATGGTGTATAACTACCCCACTAACGATAACTCTATCAGACCTGTTCGCTGTAACTCTTAAGTAGTCCATCTTACCCTTTAGAGTCTTTGGTAAAGGCTAACATCGGCAGAATCTTCAACTTGATGAATAGAAGGAGGCCGATCAACGGGAAGAAGAAGAAGGCTGCCCCCCCCCCCCCCCCCCCCTCCCCTCATGCTTATAATTATGCCTAGAAATGCATTCACCACTATAAACGGCTTGTGTGTGTGTGTGTGTGTGTGTGTGTGTGTGTGTGTGTGTGTGTGTGTTTGTGTGTGTGTGTATGTGGGTGGGTGAGTGCGTGCGCGCGCGCGCGTGTGCGTGTGCGTGTGTGTGTTTGTGTGTATGTGTCTGTCTGTCAAGGGAGACTCATATAACCGAATATTCTTTCTTTGTGTCATATATTTCATGTCCAAGCTGTATCTCATGAACCAATGGACAAAATGGCTATACTTTTTGTGTAGTGGTGTATCTCACTGCAGAACGATCCCAATAAGAAAAGTGACCTTGACCTTGAAGTTTGACCTTGAAACACAACTTCTTTTGGGGGCCATATCTTTCATATCGTTGGACTTACAATGTTCAAGCTTGGGACAGGGGTAGATTGACTAATGATGGAATAGTGGGTACCGATCAAGGTCAAGGTCAAGGACATAGAGTTTGGGCCATATATTTTACATTTTTTCAGCTACAGGCTTCAAAGTTGGCAGGTTGGTAGACTGTCGCAAGGTCATGTGTGGTGCAAAGTATTGATTATCCTAATGACTTTGACTTTTGCGCTTCTCTTTTTCTACATGTGGCACACACATTCACACACACACACGTGCGCGCGCACACACTCACACACACACATTCATTTATTTTATTTGATTAAAGTACAATACACAGTGCGCGAACTCTTAGCTGAGCAACCATGACGATACATTTCAACCAATAACTTGTATTTTAAAGACAACAAACTATTTTGCTTTTTAAGATCACGTTCCGTATTCCGAACGTGCGTGCGTGGGTGTGCGTGCGTGCGTGCATGCATGCGCGCGCGCGCATGTGCGTGTGTGCGTGCGCGCGTGTGCGTGTAGGTGTGTGTGTGTGTGTGTGTGTTGTGTGTG
This sequence comes from Phymorhynchus buccinoides, assembly GCA_017654935.2. Lineage (NCBI taxonomy): Eukaryota > Metazoa > Mollusca > Gastropoda > Neogastropoda > Raphitomidae > Phymorhynchus > Phymorhynchus buccinoides. Next base: position 6,855,178 of record CM065695.1, on the reverse strand, counting down.
TGTGCGTGTGCGTGTGCGTCCGTGTCCGTGCGTGCGTGCGTGTGTGTGTGTTTCTGGACCTAATAATATTATAGGATGATACTCCTTCCTAACTAGTCGACCTTCGATTCCAATACAGTGGAACCTCCCTTATAAGACATCCCTTTATAAGACTCCCTCCCACATAAGCCCTACTTCTCTTAGACAGTGCCCTTCTTCGTAAGTATTAAAATTACCTCCCTTAGAAGACCCCTCCCTTATAAGACCTCTGGATGATGTTTGAAGGTCTTATAAGGGAGGATCCACTGTACATGTATCTCCAAGACCTGGCCCCCTGTAATTAGTCTAATCATATAATAAAAAGGCAAGTGTGTGTGTGTGTGTGTGTGTGTGTGTGTGTCTGTCTGTCTGAAACACAAAACGGGCCTTATAACTCCACCGTGTCATTTGCATGGTTTGGCAAATGCACGAAACGCGTGTCCATCGGCCTCTCGGCGCCTGTATCTCCGGTATTTCTGGACGGATTGCCTTCGAATTTAGAAGGTAAATGACCGGGGACGGTGACTATCCGTGTGCCGAACCAGAAGCAAATAGATTCATAAACGCGCGCGATATACGCCGCTTCACATTTTCACAAATAACTCCGCTGTTTCTTAACCGAATTGCTTCAAATGTGCTGTCAGGCTTGCTGTGGCCGGGGCAAAGTCTGGCAGCAAATTTGAAGAGAATCGGGAGAGCGCGTCACTCTCAGAGCAGCGCCAACGGGAAACTGGGCCTTATAACTCCGCCGTTTCTTAACTGAATCGCTTCAAATTTGCTGTACTCAGCATTACCAGTACTTGGCGTTACCGTTACTAGGGAGAGCGCATCACTCTCAGAGCAGGAATAACAGGAAACAGGGCCTTAAACTCCGCCTTTTCTTAACCGAATCGCTTCAAATTTGCTGTACTCAGCGGTACCAGTACTTGGCGTTACCATTACTAGGCGTTACCGTTACTAGGGAGAGCGCGTCACTCTCAGAGCAGCGCCAACGGGAAACGGGGCCTTAACTCCGCCGTTTCTTAACCGAATCGCTTCATATTTGCTGTACTCAGCATTACCAGTACTTGGCGTTACCGTTACTAGGCGTTACCGTTACTAGGCGTTACCGGTACTCGACGTTGCGCTAGTAAAATACTAATTAGCGCAGGCCCCCAAACACACTGTGACAGCGATAAGGAATGGAGAGGGACGATAGGAACGACGGATCCTTGAAGGATGGAAAGGCTCCTCCGAAATCGGAATGTGTCGGCTGTACGCAAGCGGGGAGACCAGTAAAAACTGAAAACCGGATACATATGTGCCTTACCCATTATGGCCATATGGCCTGGGAACGCAGAAGAAGAAGAAGAAGAAGAAGAAGAAGAAGAAGTAAAGGGGCCGACCCACTGCGATCCGATTGTGAACATGACTGAGTCATAAATAATTTAAAATATTGATGGCTTGGAGTCAAAATAATATTGTGTCCATTGACATATTATTGAACTTATTACGAAAACTAATACAGTGGAAACTCCCTTATAAGACCTTCAAAAATCATCCAAAATGAGGTCTTATAAGGGAGGTAATTTTAATACTCACAAAGAAGGGCAATGTCTCAGAGAAGTAGGTCTTCTATGGGAGGGAGTCTTATAATGGGAGGTCTTATAAGGGAGGTTCTACTGTAACTTGCATAAAAAAAAGACTGATGAAATATAAAAACCAAAGCCCCCTTTTTTATATTTCTGCAGTCATTGTTTGATACAAGTTATTAGTTTTTGTAATGAATCCAATAATACGTCAATGGACTATGTAAAGATGGTCCGTTTTGACTCCAAGCCATCGCATTGTTCTCGTGAACTACCCGGTCATTTAGCCATCCCACGACGAGTTCGCCTGGAGGCTTATGGCAAGCGTTCTTTTTCTTTTGCTAGCCCTACTGTTTTTAATGCGTTACCTTTAGCCCTTCGTAATGCAACAAACGTTGAGCCTTTTTACCGCCAGCCATATTTTAGCCAAACTTTTCCATCAAAATTACCTGGGTAGTGAACAAAATCCATCTGCAGTATTGGGGATTCTTCTGTGACATATTATAAGATAGGGTCTATCCTTTCTTCTCAGAGCTAAGACAATAGGGTCTTTGGATAATAGACCCCAATGTGATGCCTTTTAGTGACATAGGTGTTAAATCACTGTGGTGCTAAGATGCGACTTTGACGGTGAAAGGGTTTAACGCTTTTAAACCAGGCATGAAGGCCTTCTTATTCCATACCTATTTTAACCATGATTAATCTTCAACCGTCAACCTGCCCACATGTCTTATCCCGCCGAACGTGTCTGTGTGTGTGTGTGTGTGTGTGTGTGTGTGTGTGTGTGTGTGTGTGTCTGTGTGTCTGTGTGTGTCTGTGTGTGTGTGTGTGTCTCTGTCTCTGTCTGTGTCCCTGTCCCTGTCCCTGTCCCTGTCCCTGTCCCTGTCCCTGTCCCTGTCCCTGTCCCTGTCCCTGTCCCTGTCCCTGTCTCTGTCCCTCTCCCTGTCCCTGTCCCTGTCTCTGTCCCTGTCCCTGTCTCTGTCCCTGTCCCTGTCCCTGTCTCTGTCCCTGTCCCTGTCCCTGTCCCTGTCCCTGTCTCTGTCCCTGTCCATGTCTCTGTCCCTGTCTCTGTCCCTGTCCCTGTCCATGTCCCTGTCCATGTCTCTGTCCCTGTCCCTGTCCATGTCTCTGTCCCTGTCTCTGTCCCTGTCCCTGTCCATGTCCCTGTCCATGTCTCTGTCCCTGTCCCTGTCCCTGTCTCTGTCCCTGTCTCTGTCCCTGTCCCTGTCCCTGTCCCTGTCTCTGTCCCTGTCTCTGTCCCTGTCCCTGTCCCTGTCCCTGTCTCTGTCCCTGTCCCTGTCTCTGTCCCTCTCCCTGTCCCTGTCCCTGTCCCTCTCCCTGTCCCTGTCCCTCTCCCTGTCCCTGTCCCAGCCAAGCCAAGCCAAGCCAAGCCAAGTCAAGTCAAGTCAAGTCAAAAATACTTTATTATCACGTTAGGTGAAATTACAGTGTGGTTTCGTACAAGCACAATACAATCAAAGAAACACATTTGCATGCATCAAAAATGGAAACAAAACTAAGGAAAAATGAATGACAAATCATGCTTCGCAAAAAACATTTGAACATAGTTAGGGTCGATAGAAGCGACTTCAAAACATTAAGAACTGCCCTCTTTCCCACCATTTCTATTATCGCATTCATTTGTTCATCCCCACCCCACCCCCATGAAGGCCTTCTTATTCCATACTTATTTTAACCATGATTAATCTTACGTCAACCTGCCCACATGTCTTATCCCGAACGGTGTGTGTGTGTGTGTGTGTGCGTGTGTGTGTGTGTGTGTGTGTGCGTGTGTGCGTGTGCGTGCGTGTGTGTGCGTGCGTGTGCGTGCATGCGTGCGTGCGTGTAAGAAAGAGCTGGAGAGAGTGGGGGAGGGGAAGACAGCGTGGGAGAGAGTGAGAGGGGTGGGGGGAGAACAAGAAGAACAAGAACAAGAACAACGTTTTAATGAACCGGGCCATCTGCCCGTGTCAAAGGGAACAGTGGGAAGGGGACATTGTTAAATCAAACAAACAAACAAAAAAGGGAAAATCCATAACACAAAATATTAAGCAAAATATATTCATACATAATTATACCAAGCCTCGCTTATCTGCGCAGATCATAAAGCGTGTGTGTGTGAGAGAGAGAGAGAGAGAGAGAGAGAGAGAGAGAGAGAGAGAGAGAGAGAGAGAGAGAGAGAGAGAGAGAGAGAGAGAGAGAGAGAGGGAGGGGGGGGGGAGAGGGGAGAGGAGGGAGAGAGAGAGTGGAGGGGCTGGGGGTATAATGTCCCCCACATGTATCTAATTTTATGTTTTCTAATGATCCCCTGTTCTTACAATTTCAAAGTTCTTTTTTATGTTTCAATCTTGTATGTCTACTTTTTCTTTTCTTAAACCTGGTTTTTTTTTTTATGTCTGTAATGGCGCCCGGAGCAAAGCGAGGGACAGGCGTCATTTAATTTTTTTTTTTTAAATTATTATTAATATTTTTATAAATACTTCCGTCTAAAAATAATTCGGTAAAGGTGCAGATCACCCCCCCCCCCTACACACACACACACACACACACACACACACACACACACACACACACACACACACACACACACACACACACACACACCTTCGATTTTCTCTGCTCTGCCCCGCATTTTCAGACTTCCGTTTCGTAGCAAAAATTTAAGCTTTATATTATCGACTTTTTTTTTTATAGCTAATTATCTTTGTTGAATAATTAACCGCAGTGATAATCTTCTTCTTCTTCTTCTTCTTCTTCTTCTTCTTCTTCTTCTTCTTCTCCTTCGCTCGCTCAGACAGTTTCCTGTCGTATGAGCGTAGATGCGCCATGCTGCCGTTATGCGCCTAACTAAAAAAAAAAGTTAGGCCCAGCATGTCCGACTTCGGCCGAAGAAATCTTTGTAAACAATTTATAGGAAAAAAAGGCAGGAGAATGGACAAGTAGGTAGTAGGTAGTAGGTAGTAGGTATTAGGTACTTTACAGTCACAGAGGCGTCTCTGTGAAAGACAGTAAGACAGAAAGATAGTAGATGACGGTTAGCAAAGGGAAAAAAGGCAGAGTCAAAGAGAATGACAGAATTAGAGGAAATTACAAGCACAGAACTTCCAGAATGTGGGGGAACTATTTGTACAAAAGAGCCCCCCGGTATCCCCACGAAGGAAGCAGTGGTAATGAAGCCCATTATTTAACATGTAAGCGCAATGCACACAACGGGCTTGGAGGCGTTGGTCACGGTCTTGGTTCTAGTAGGATGTAATCAGTCATTTTTAGACAGTAGAATTTCACGAGAGTCATGCCTCACAGCGTGTCACAGTCGGATCGCATTTGGGTTCAATCGTATGCAGTAGGTCGGACCCTTAAGAGTGGTGAAGCGGCGTTCTGCCTCGTGAGCAAAGACACTGTAATGGGAATAAGACACAGACAGAGAGAGAGCGAGAGAGAGAGAGAGAGAGAGAGAGAGAGAGAGAGAGAGAGGGGGGGGGGGGGGGGGGGGAGGGAGGGGGAGGGAGGGGGGGAGGGAGGGAGGGAGGGAGAGAGAGAGAGAGAGAGAGGGAGGGAGGAGAGGGAGGAGGGAGAGAGAGAGGGATGTAGATGGAGAGAGGGGGGATAGAGAGAGAGAGAGAGAGGGAGGGAGAGAGGGAGGGAGAGACACACAGACAGCACAGACAGAGAGAGAGAGAGAGAGAGGTGGGGGAGGGGGGAGGGGGAGGGGGGGGGGAGGAAGGGAGGAAGGGAGGGAGGGAGAGAGAGGGAGGGAGAGGGAGAGGGAGGAGAGAGGGAGAGAGAGAGGGGGATAGAGAGAGAGAGAGGGAGGGAGGGAGGGAGAGACAGACAGACAGACAGACAGAGAGAGAGAGAGAGAGAGAGAGAGAGAGAGAGAGAGCGAGAGACAGACAGAGAGAGAGAGAGAGAGAGAGAGAGAGAGAGAGAGAGAGAGAGAGAGAGAGAGATTCACGATGGTTTATTGCATAGGCCGTGGCCCGTTACAAGTGAGTTGACATGAGCCAAAGACTGTACAGGGGAAGATAAGCATCCGGTCTCTTTTCTCTATATGAGTTGTGAGGACAGAAACACTGGTTATGTCCCTTTGAAACGTGACACATTTTACACATCGATAGGCCAGTTGAATTCTCTGTTCAAGTTCCAGTCCGAGTTTTTGGATAGCCTCCAC
>CM065695.1:6834421-6844421 GCA_017654935.2 Phymorhynchus buccinoides | reverse complement strand
AAGTTACAAGCACAGAACTTCTAGAAGGTGGGGGAACTATTTCTACGAAGGAACCCCCGGTATCCCCACGAGGAGAGACTCGTGGAGTGGGGCGGGGGTCGTCCATCTCCCCGTATGGAGGCACGAGGCATCCACCCACTGCCCGGCCACAGCACTTAGCACTTGTAACGGGGCGTTGGTTGCCTCTGGGGCACATTTTAATGGCGACTCACGCTCGATTAAAATCCAATTGAATTGAAAGAGTAGGACTGTTCCAGGTGTTGCATACAATATCTAACCCGTGAAATAAATACCCTTTCCTCTTTCGAATTGTTTGTTGTTTGGGACAGATTCGCCCCTAAATATATTAAGAGGCGTCTTGTGGTATGCAGGAAGAACAGATTCATCACTAAAATATTGAGAAGTCAGGGATATTTCTCTAATATTTATTATTATTATTTTTGTTTTTGCATGGGTGGTTGTTTATATCGTCCGCCATTTTGAAAAATACGAAGCTAAGTAGCATGGCTTTGTACATCGATTTATCGGCACAAAGATGTAGATTTACACCCCCCTGCTCTATTTATCGGTTCTTTCCGTGTAGATTGAGCACTGAAATCTCAATATTTTAACTAATAGTTGACTAATTTCTAACACGAAATAGATAATGGTTCTAATTCACATGAGAAGGGTGCTTATTTCATGGGAGGTATTTATTTCTCATGACACCGGCACTTCTTTCAATACTGTTCGGTTAGGGGCCTAAAGGAACGCATCTCCGATCAGACCCAGCACAGTAGTAATAGTAGAAGAGCTAAGTGACAAGAAGATGACACGCTGGATAAAAGCCTGGGACGTGGTATAGGGTAGAGAGGATAGGAAACTACAGTAATGGAAAATCACGGTACAAGGGGCATTTTATGGGGTTCAGAATTGATAAAATACCAGTTAACTACTTAACTGGTTTTTCTAATTGTTTTACTGGAAGCGGAAATCGATTATACTAGTTAACTGACATTTCGAAATATCACTTAACTGTTAAGTTGCTTTTGCCGTCTGAGAGCGATTATTTTCTGGAGGTTTTGTAACACACATTGTAATTGGTGGGCGTTTGAATGAATGAAATTTAGGTTTTACGTACACTCGGCTGCAAAACAGCGCATATGGGACGAACCATCAACCAACCATCATTCAAAGCTCTGAGCAGATCCTGGCCGGAGGTACTGCAGGTCCGATCCGTGATAAACATTGCTGATAAAAAAAATGATATTGAAGGTATGTAACTCTTTCACAGTGTAAATGGGAGAAGATTGCTGATCTGCAGTACATCCAATGGGATTTCGTGTTACAAAAAACAGTTAAGGAGTTGGTTTTCCCGACAAAATGCCACTTATCAGTTAACTGACTTTTCTTTTGCCGGAAGCGGAAGTTGATTATATCAGTTAACAAAAGAAAAGACAGTTAACAACTTAACTGGTATATTGAAGCCAGTTAAGTAGTTAACTGGTATTTTATCATTTTGTAGCCCCCTAGCATTTGTAGTGGCTCTTGGTGCTACAGCCAAGGGGATTGGTTGGCCTTTGGGGACCTTCCCCAACGCCAGCTGTCCTCGGAGAGAGTGGGGATGTACCACGGGCAAGAGGTCTTCGCCTTAAAACAAATTTTTAGCCCCGCCGTCCAGAATAGCTGCAGCCCTCTCTAGCTATCTGGCAGTCATAGTCGGAAACGACAAACCGGCTTACACTCATATATATATATTACAGTATATTTACAAAACCAGTAAATTTGCACATTTCCTGAAAAATTCAGTAAATTTGCAAAGCCACTATTTCACTTAGGGATTTGGAAATGTGTAAATTTCCTAACTTTTACATGTACTTTTTTTTCTCTCTCAAATTTACTCTCAAGTGTTCTTATTGATTTTCACAATGATCCAGAAATCGAAAAAAATTATGAATGGTTTGAAACTTGAAGACATGAGAACAGCAACACCGTTGTAAAAGATTAGCAACATTTCAAAATAACTGATGGTTTATAAAATGAATTTAAGCACATGTATCGCTTCTCTGTCCGTCTGTGTGTCTGTCTTTCTGGCCTCTCGATCTCTTCTCTATCTTGTCTCCAGCGTATTCAAAACACAGCTGCTCGTCTTGTCCTTAGGAAGAAAAAGTTCGACCACGTCAGCCCTCTTCTCCGTTCTTTGCATTGGCTTCCTGTCGCAGACAGAATTGAATATAAATTAAACAGCCTTTGTTATAAATCTATCCATAAAGCTGCTCCATCTTACCTCTGCGACAATATTTCCATCTATACGCCAGCTCGCACTTTACGTTCAGTTTCTGACCCTCTTTCTCTCCAGATCCCTAGGTATAAGCTTTCAACTGTTGGTCGGAGCTCTTTTGCTGTTTCAGGACCGACCTCCTGGAACAAACTTCCTCTTTCCCTCCGTCAGCAACCGACCCTCTCTGCTTTCAACGCTAACCTCAAGACCCGCCTGTTCCCACCGTCATTAAAGCTCCGCTCTCTTTCTCTTCTCTCTCTAAGTCTTGCTCTTGCCATTAGGTCTGTTTCTGCTGTATTCCATTTATGTTATCCGTGTGTGTTCGCTTTGTATTGCGTATTTTTTGTTTGAAGTGCGTTATGAATGCTAACGTGTGTGTGCGCTTTGATTTGATTTACATCAATCATTCAGCGCCGTATAAATACTGTATGTTTTGTTGTTGTTGTGCACCCCCCCCCCCCACACCCCCCTCACTGTCTCTTTCCTCTGTCTGTCATAGTGCTCGCTCGCTCTCCCTATTTGTTTTCTGTCTCTCTCTCTACACTGTAGGACCTAAAAGATAGTAATACTGTAAAATCGTCAGTGCGAACATCTGCTATTTAGTACAATCGCAGTGCGAACATGTGCTATAGCAAGTGGTATGCGGGGGGGGGGGGTTTTCCGAGGGGGGGGGGGACTCGGGGGTAGCAGAGTGGGGGGGGGGGGGGGGGGGGGGGGGGGGGGGGGGGGGGGGGGGGGGGGTTGGGGGGGGGGGGGGGGGGGGGTGGGGGGGGGGGTGGGGGGGGGGGTGGGGGGGGGGGGGGGGTGTGGGGGGGGGGGCGGGGGGCGGGGGGGGGGGGGGGGGTGGGGGGGGGGGGGCGGGGGGGGGGGGGTCCGGGGGGTGGGGTGGGGGTGGGGGGGGGGTGGAGGGGAGGTGGGGGTGCCCCCGCCCCCATCTGGTTGGGGGGAGCGGGGGGGGGGGGGGGTGGGGGTGGGACATTTACGGTGAGTGGGGGGATCCCCTTGGGGGGGGGGGGATGGGGGGGGGCAGGGGGGGGGGGGGGGGGGGGGGGGGGGGGGGGGGGGGGGGGGGGGGTAGGGGGGGGGGGGGGGGGGGGGGGGGGGGGGGGGGGTCCTTGGGGGGGGTGGGGGGGGGGGTGGGGAGGGGGGGGGGGGGGGGGGGGGGTGGGGGGGGTTCCGGGGGGGGGTGGGCGGGGGGGGGGGGGGGGGGGGGGGGGGGGGGGGGGGGGGGGGGGGGGGGTGTGTAGGGGGGGGGGGGGGGGGGGGGGGGGGGGGGGGGGGGGGGGGGGGGGGGATGGGTGTCATGGCTATTTTTTATTTTCTATTATTTCTGCTCCGCAACGTGCTGGGATACTCGTTTGTTTTATAGTGGAGATGCCTTGCCCAACAGGGTACATCCCCACTCTCTCTCGATCGGACAAAGGGGATTTTTGAAGCTGTTACTGGCAGTTGGGACCTTCCCCAAAGTAGCCAACTCCATCCCTTTGAAGAGCTAATGGGTCAGCACCAGGGCCGGTGTGTCGAGGCCCTCTTCGAAAATTTTGAGAGTCATATTCTTCAACAAGAGACTAAAACTGTAGTAGCCATGCGTTTTCCATGACTGTAGAAACATCATTCACTGTACTCAGCTTCTCCTGTTACTTGTTGCCCATGTACTACGATTGCTAATGTCAACGCAATGATGAAAAGCCATTTCATCATAATATTCTTTTGTGGAATGTCCAGTTTTAACTTCCTTATACAACCATTTTAAGATAAATGTAGCAAAATTAGGGCCTATGAAAGAAATCATTTAGAGCCCTGAAATGATTGGCATTGCAAAGGTTATATCCAGCTCTGAGAATGTTCATTTGTTATAATTGATTCATTAGTTTACGGTTTATTTAGGCCCCTATTGTGTTGTTGTTCAGTAAGCAAAAGCGACACACCCCACGCCGCACATAGGTGTACACACCCACACAACACACACACACACGCACCACACACACGCGCGCGCCGCACGCACCTCACGCCCGCGCAGGCACGCACGCACGGCACAGCACAGACACACACACATACGCACACACACACACACACACACACACACAGACACACACACGACACACACGCACTACACACGCACACGCACACACACGACACACACACACTCAGCACACAGCAACAGCGCACACACACACACACAGGCAACACACACACAATACCAGCACACACACACACACACAGCAGCGACACAACACGCAAACGCACAGCACGCGCGCGCGCGCGCGCGCAATTTCTTCCCTCATTTTAATTCATTGATTTTGTTTGTTGTTGTTGTTGTTTTTATTTTTATTCTTCTTCTTATTTTTTAAAAGTCTAATATCACCATTGCTGTGAACAGACTTTAAATTAAGTCAATCGAATCAAATCAATCATAACAAGTGCAACGCCGAGCGGCTGCAAAGTCCCCACGCAGCATCGCCGAGGTACTCCGAAATCAGAATGTGTCGGCTTGTACACATACATAAAAAACGCATCAAAACAGCACGTAAACCTACATAAAAAAAACGCATCAAAACAGCACGTAACTGAATAGTTTTTTTTATATATAGCCTTGGGGTTCGGACCCGTGATTTGAGCGCGCGCGATTAGAAAAATTCATGACAACTGTGTTATAGACCATTCATCAAGAAATGTTGTGGAAAAAAACTGCATTAAAATACATGCAAAACTTCGCGAGATATTAGCGATTATGTGTTTCGGGGTTTGAACCCCGTAACTGGCGCGACCTTGACCTTAATGTAAAACTAAATACATCAGTGGATAGCTTGCATCTTGGCAAACTAGTATACCAAATTTGATGGTAGGCCTAATAGACTGAATAGTTTTTGAGAAAAACGGACGAATAGCCGGACGGACGGAGGCACGCCGGACGGACGGACACCGGACGGATGGACGGACACCGGACGGATGGACGGACACAGGACGGACGGACGGACGGACGGACACCGGACGGACGGACGGACGGACCAGACAAAAACAATAGCTCCCCGAACCTTCGGCTCGGGGACTAAAAACAATGGGCAAAAAGAAAATAGCACATAAAGGGCACACAACTGTAACCCTGAGTTCTGATTGACTTGCGCGCCAGGCAAGAAAGACTACTAGTTCTGTGTGCGTTTATTTACCATCGGAGCGAAAGAGCTGAGGGTGTTAGCCCGTTAGCCGACTTCATGAATATTGATAGGCTCTGTAATGTACTGTTTGAAAGGTTCCTTGCTTCTCAGGCAGATGCGATCTTACCTTGTCTGAGAGAGAGAGAGAGAGAGAGAGAGAGAGAGAGAGAGAGAGAGAGAGAGAGAGAGAGAGAGGGGGGGGGGAGGAGAGAGAGGGTGAGAGAGAGAGAGAGGAGAGAGAGAGGGAGAGAGAGAGAGAGAGGAGGAGAGAGAGAGAGAGAGAGAGAGAGAGAGAGAGAGAGAGAGAGAGGAGAGAGAGAGGAGAGAGAGGGAGAGAGGATTAGAGAGAGGGAGCGAGAGAGAGGGGGGCTCTGCAGAGAGCCACAGAGAGTTCGTTCAGAGAGAGGCAGAGAGAGAGAGAGAGAGAGAGAGAGAGAGAGAGATAGAGAGAGAGAGAGAGAGAGAGAGAGAGTGAGAGGAGAGAGAGAGAGAGAGAGAGAGAGGGAGAGAGAGAGAGAGAGAGAGAGAGAGCAGATCTTGCGAAGACGACGACGACGAGAAGACGAAGACGACGACGACGACGAACGAACGAACAGAAGAACAACAAAGAACAACAACAAGAAGAAGCTAACCCACTTCTTTTCATTCTGTTTCAGGATTCGGACTCGGACGAGGACCTGGCGGAGGAGTTACGCAACCGGCTGGGCAGTGTCTACGGGGATGGGGGGCCCAGGGAGGCGGCCTGCGCCCAGGCCAGGGAGGTCCTGAGACGGCACTACTCTGGAAGCCTGGGCCCCTTTCTGACCGAGTTCCTCTCCCCTTCCATCGCCCTGCTGGAGACACTGCAGAGAAGGGTGAGTGCTGACTAGGGAAATTACGCACGCGCGCGCGCACGAGCACGCGCACATGCATAGACACACAAGCGCGAGCGCGCACGCATGCATGCTTGGGCATGCGCGCGCGCGCACACATACAAACACATTCTCTCTTTTATTCTTTCCCTCTCTTTCTTTCTGAATCTCTGTGTCTCTCTCAGTCTCTGTCTGTCTTTCTTTCTCTGTTACTCTCATTCTTCCTGTCTGTGTGTTTTTCTCACTTCTACGTACCCGCACAGTCACGTGTGTTAAGTCCTCTCGCGCACTTTCTGTCCTTATTATGTGCACATTAGTCTAAAATGACCCTGTTTCAGCTTTTGTGTGTGTGTATTTATTGCAAGTATTTATTTCATTACTCGCCGTGTTACATTCCCACACAAAATGTGAAGCCATTCTATCCCACTGGTTCATGAGATACAGCTCGGACATGAAGGAAGGAAATGTCTTCCTTGGCGGAGGGTTGCACTGGCAGTTCAAAATTCAGGATCTGAATAGGTTGTGACATGCTGATTAAGAATATAATGGTTATGGGAGACCCTATGCTTTATTGTAGGCCATGGTATCCGCGAGAGGGAAAATGTTCGCGAAAGGACCTTAACACACGTGCGTGTGTGCGTGCGTGCATGTGTGTACGTGTGTTCGTACATGAGAGAGAGAGAGAGAGAGAGAGAGAGAGAGAGAGAGAGAGAGAGAGAGAGAGAGAGAGAGAGAGAGAGAGAGAGAGAGAGAGAGAGAGAGAGAGAGGGGGGGGGGGGGGGGGGCGGGGGGGAGGGGCAGTGAGAAAATAGCGATGAGAGACAAACACAGATCGAAAGAACATGCAGACAGACAGAGCTTGATTTTATAAAATAAATAAAAAGTCAGTTGTGTAACAGTCTTGCAGAAACGGAAACTAAAACAGTTCAACGAATTAAACGTTCCTACGTGTATGATTACATTCTGCCAAAGACACTGAAAAGAAAAGACTAACATCCGGTCCCTTTTGCCTATATGAGTAGTGAGGACAGAAACACGGGTTATGTCCCTTTTGAACGTGACACATTTAGGCTAAAAACACGTCGATAGGCCAGTTGAATTCTCCGTTCAAATTCCAGTCTGAGTCTTTGGATAGCCGCCACTGTGAATGGTGTAACTACCCCACTAACGATAACTCTATCAGCCCGGCTCGCCGTAACTCGTAAGTAGTCCATCTGACCCTTTTAGAGTCTTTGATTCTGCACGCAATCAAAGCTGAATCAGCTTATTATTATTATTGCATCATTTCATTGTTGTCGTAACAGTCATTCTCCTGATAGCGATTATTAAGGCTTTTATTTTTGGTCTGTGAGACAAGAATAGAACACAGCTAGCTAGTAACGAACGTTCTGATCCCATTATTGGTGACGTCACAAACACACTATTATTGTGTCTTCTTCTTCTTCTTCTTCTTCGATCGCTCAGACAGTTTCCTGTCAATATATGAGCGCAGATGCGTCATGCTGCCGTTATGCGCCTAACTAATAAGAAATAGTTAGGCCCAGCAAGTCCGACTTCCGGCTGGAGGAGGAAATCATTTTGAAAGTGTTTCGTGAAAAAAAAGGCCAGGAGGAGAATGGACCGGGTAAGGCAGAGAGATAGTAGATGACAGTAAGCAAAAGGGAAAAGGCAGAGTCAAAGAGAGTGACAGATCAGAGGAAGCTACAAGCACAGAACTTCCAGAAGGTGGGGGAACTATTTATACAAAAGACCACCCCCCGGTATCCCCACGGGGGATAGTTTAATTTTATTTTATAGATTTTATTTGATTCTGAACTGACTGCCTTGCTGAGTTAGCTTGCTGTAAGTGGACTTTGTGGGCGTCAGTTTCTGTGTCGACAGTGGCGGATAAGGGGAAAGGGAGGGTGGGGGGGGGGGGTGGTGTGCTGGCCAGCTTACAAACACACACACACACACACACACGCACACGCACACGCACACACGCACACGCACACACACACACACACACACACACACACACACACCTGTCTGAAAGAAAAGGAAATTCATGACAGCCACTCCAAAACCTTTCATATAATAATAATAATAATCATAATAATAATAACTGGGGCACCAGTGTGTCATTTTCCCAGTTGGCGTCCATGTAATGATTCATCTTTTGTACGGACAAGGAAAGGTCACTCCGTCGGAGCGGATAAGGCGTGGTCACACTCATTGTCTCCCCTTTTTTGTACTACTTTTATCTCCCACACCTCGCCTGTCTCACGACGGTTTACCCTCCCGACACCCGTCACCAAGCGGTATATAGGGGAAGACGGGGTAAAAAGCGCATGGGCGGGTAAGAAGCCCACCCCAATTATCTCATGAAATGAAGCAAATTTCAGTCTCATTTTGCCCATGAGACGAGCGTTAATGTCTAGCATTCGTCTCATGGGTAAATTTGACTGAAATTTTCTTTATTTCATGAGATAATTGGGGTGGACTTCTTACCCGCCCATGCGCTTTTTACCCCGTCTTCCCCTAGGTGTAGCGGTAACCACGCCTCGGTTAAACCTCATCGGCTATGTCACCAAGCGGTTGAACCAGAGCACTGGTTGTACGTCTTACTTCCCACGCCTGTGGCTAAAAAGTATGCTTCCACTTAACCCTTTCATGCCCAGCGTATTTCAGCCAAACAAATTCCATTAAATTTACCTGGGTAGAGAACTGCAGTATTGGGGATTGTTCTGTGACATAGGGGAAGACGGGGTAAAAAGCGCATGGGCGGGTAAGAAGCCCACCCCAATTATCTCATGAAAATAAAGAAAATTTCAGTCAAATTTGCCCATGAGACGAATGCTAGACATTAACGCTCGTCTCATGGGCAAAATGAGACTGAAATTTGCTTCATTTCATGAGATAATTGGGGTGGGCTTCTTACCCGCCCATGCGCTTTTTACCCCGTCTTCCCCTATATAAAATAACGTCTAACCTTACTTCCCTAAACATTGAATTCTGATCGCTTCTCGGCCTTTTGGCTAAGACAGTGATTCAGGAACATAAATTTTTGTTTTATACCCCTGGTTGGTTTGTTCAGCCCGTCGTACATGGCGAAAGCCGTTACGCGACGTTAAACTGAACTTCCACTTCCCTAAACTAAGTCTTTGGGTAACAGACCTCAATTTGATGCCGTTTTAGTAACATAGGTGTCAAATGTGGTGCTAAAATGCGACTTTGGCTGTGAAAGGGTTAATAAAGCCCTTTCATCGCTACTGTCGCCTCTTGGCACCACAATGATTTAACACCCACGATTTAGCACACTAAAAGGCGTCAAATGAGGGTCTGGTATCCAGTGACCTTATGTTTTCTTAATTTTGGGAGGTAAGGACAGGCCCTATTTTAGGCATGTCACAGAGGAATCCCCAGTATTCCAGACAAAATCTTTTCTCTACCCAGGTAAGTTTAACCCTTTCACCGCCAGCCATATTTCGGACAAAAAATGTCCATTGAAATTACCTGGGTAGAGAACAAAATCCATCTGCAGTATTGGGGATTCTTCTGTGACATATAAAATAAGGTCTATCCTTACTTCCCAAAACTAAGACAATAGGGTCTTTGGATAATAGACCCCAAATTGATGCTTTTTTAGTGACATAGGTGTTAAATCACTGTGGTGCTAAAATGCGACTTTGGCGGTGAAAGGGTTAATGGTAAATTGTGGCTGAGGAATGGCTTGTGTTGAAAGGGTTCGGTAG
>CM065695.1:6819421-6824421 GCA_017654935.2 Phymorhynchus buccinoides | reverse complement strand
AGGTCGGCCAAATGTTGTCCATGGAAGCTGGGGCAGTGGGTGGATGCCTCGTGCCTCCATACGGGGAGCTGGGCAGCCCCGCCCCCCTACGGGATACCGGGGGGGTCTTTAGTAAAATTAGTTCCCCCACCTTCTGGAAGTTCTGTGCTTGTAACTTTCTCTAATCTGCCACTCTCTTTGACTCTGCCTTTTCCCTTTGCTTTCCGTCATCTACTATCTTTCTGACTTATTGGCCCATTCTCCTGACTTTAAAACAAAACAAAAAAATCTTCCAAATAATGTTTCTCCTTGAGCTCCGCCGAAATCGGAAAGTGTCGTCTGTACGCAACGGGGAGACCAGTGAAAACTGGAAACCGGACACATACGTACCTTACCCATTATGACCATATGGCCTGGGAACGCCGAAGAAGAAGAACAAGAAGAAGAAGAAGAAGTCCATGGAAGCGGATACACGTAGGAATGTGGCGTGAAACAAGGCTACGTACAAGTCCCCCCTCTGTTCTGACTTGAGACTGACTCAGTGACTGGATACATAATGGCTTTGTTCTGCAACGTTCTCAGGCTGTTTATTTTCCCCTCCGCACACACACGCGCGCACGCACACACGCGCGCACGCACACACGCACACGCACACACACACACACACACACACACACACACACACACACACACACACACACACACTCTCCTCTCTCACACTCACTCTCTCTCTCTCTCTCTTTCTATCTCTTTATCCCTCACTCTCTCACAATACACGGGCATAGACACACAGAGAGACTGAGACAAACTGAGATGCTCACACACAGACAGACAGAAGGACATAGCCAGATAGATAGACGGTCAGTCAGCCAGCAGCTGCTAAATGAATGTATACACACTGCTTTCTTCTTGTGCATCCTGTTGACACATTTTCGCCAATCTTGTCGTTGCTTTCCACCCCCCTCACCAATCTCTCTACGATCTCTCTCTCTCTCTCCCCCCCCTCCTCTCTCTCTCTCTCTCTCTCTCTCTCTCTCTCCTCTCTCTCTCTCTCTCTCTCTCTCTCTCTCTCTCTCTCTCTCTCTCTCTCTCTCTCTCTCTCTCTCTCTCTCTCTCTCTCTCTCATGTTTACGACCATCAATCTCAAAGTCTGCTTATTTCAGTTTTATGAAAATAACCATAGGCTGATCCTAACCCTATCCACCCCCACCCCCACCTCCCCAAAAATATACAATGTTGCTTAAATCTGAACGTTTTTCAATGCGAAATTTTGAAGGAGTGTGTGTGTGTGTGTGACGAAAGTACAAAATGGCCCCAGTTTTCCTCTGTTTCTCAGTAGAACATCAATCATCTGTATTATTAAAAATTCGTGACTTTCTTCGTGTTGCACTGCCTCTGGGCATTGCCTCCAGGGTCGTTCCCACCATCTTTATATAGTCTACTAATGTCCCATATATGTGTCTGTTCCAGACCGGAGGAGGTTAAGCAGATTGTCTTCTGTTTCTCTCTTTGTGCTGCATCTTCTTGGCTGTCTGTTTTTCTTATCCAGGAACTTGATGATGAGACAAGATGACTGTCCTGATTAGGAAATAATAAAAGACAACGTGCAACTAGGCTTGTAGATGAACGGCCGTTAATATTATGTCGATGTTTCGTCCGGTAGATGATGATCGTTGTTGCTTACATCTCTGTATTCCTCTACGAAAACTAATAACTTGTATAAAAAAACAACACCGACTGCAGAAATATAAAAAGCAAAACCCCCTTTATATATTTCTGCAGTCATTGTTTGATACAAGTTTTTTTTCAAAAATGTGTTAATGTTTTTTGTTTTTTTGGACCCTCCACTGTCCCCGCCTTTCTTTTCCTTTTTTTTTTCCTTTTTTTTTTGAGGCGGCACCTCTTTTTCTTTCCTTTTTTTCTCTTTTTTTCCCCCTCACTTCTCTCATACATTTGTCTGTGTGATGATCTAAGATGAATAAAAGTTTTTGTGATAGGTTCAATAATAGTAATACGTCAATGGACTATCTAAAGATAGTCCGTTTTGGTTTAAATGATTTTTTTATTTTTCAAATGCACATCAAACAAATATTAAGCAAACATATCGGCAGCAACAAGCTTAAAGCTTATACTGTGCCACTTTACTTCATATACATTTTAGCATGGCGGCTGGTAAGCACAACAGGATGCTTAAAACCATTAGAGAAAATAAGGATATACATTTTGAATCCTTCGTGAAACCAACATTCGGAAAAATGATAAATCAAAACTTTGTGATATACATAAAACACATACACGAAGCGAAAACAAATAACATTCAGAATATATGTGAAAAAAATAATAAAAAAACAACAACAACAAAACAGTCCGTTTTGAATCCAAACCATCGCTGATTGTCCTATTGATTTATCTCGTCTCAGGACAGTTTGTCCTATCAATTTTCGATCCTCAGTGCATCACTGGATCATAAACAAATTCCAGTCCAGCTCACCGGAATAGCAGTTACCCCCCCCCCCCCCCCCCCCCCCTCTGCTATCTGCTATCTGGCAGTCATGGTCGGAAACGACTGACTGGCATAACTATTTTCGGTCTTTCTTCTTCTTCTTTGATCGCTCAGACAGTTTCCTGTCAATTATGAGCGCAGATGATGCGTTATGCTGCCGTTATGCGCCTAACTAAGAAATAGTTAGGCCCAGCATGTCCGACTTCGGCTCAAGAGATCTTTTTTTTAAAGAATTTATAGAACAAAGGCAGGAGAATGGACCAGTAAAAAAAATACTAAGATAGAAAGATAGCAGATGACAGTAAGCAAAGGGAAAAGGCAGAGTCAAAGACAGTGACAGATTAGAGGAAGTTAGAAGCACAGAACTTCCAGAAGGTGGGGAAACAATTTGTACAAAAGACCCCCCGGTATCCCCACGGGGGATTTTCGGTCTTTCTATTTCTGTCCGTCATTATTATCAATATCTCTTAACGAACAGCGTGCTAGTGATGTCATTATTCGTGTTTATCAGTTTTTGTCCGGACTGGCTCCCCGTGGGGGGATACCGGGGGGTCTTTTGTAGAAATAGTTCCCCCACCTTCTGGAAGCTCTGTGCTTGTGACTTCCTCTTATCTGTCACTCTCTTTGACTCTGCCTTTTCCCTTTGCTTGCTGTCATCTACTATCTTTCTGCCTAACCGGCCCATTCTCCTGCCTTTTTTAAAATTATTTTTATTATCAAGAATCACTTTCAAAAAGATTTCCTCCAGCCGAAGTCGGACTTGCTGGGCCTAATTATTTCTTAGTTAGGCGCATAACGGCAGCATGACGCATCTGCGCTCATAATTGACAGGAAACTGTCTGAGCGATCGAAGAAGAAGAAGAAGAAGAAGAAGAAGAAGTCCAGGCTGTCTCCTAAAAAAGGGTCCGTTGACTGCATACGAATCGATCCAAATGCGATCCGATTGTGAAATTTGCGAGGCATGATTCTCGTGAAATTCCACTGTCTAAACGAATTTGATGAAATCCTACTTAACTCAACTCAACTCAACTCAACAATACTTTATTATCTCAAAAGAGAAATTCATCGTTGTTACGCCTGTGATTCAACATTAAAATACACACATCAAACATTATAACATAACATCCAGAACATGTTAAATACATTCAGTACAATAAAATACATATCAAACATTATAATAATCAAAAACATGCTAAATACACTCACAGTGCAATAAAATACTTATCAACATAAGATTATAAATTAGGCATAAGAAATACTTGTGCATGTCAAATATTCAAAAGAGCAAAATAAATAACATCCATATATAATCGTACATAAACACAGACACACACGCATAGGGCATAGGCCTACATGCATGTATGCACACGTGCACCAACACATGTACATGCTCCCATCGCACCCCTCCTACACTGGCACACACACTCTCTCTCTCTCTCTCTCTCTCTCTCTCTCTCTCTCTCTCTCTCTCTCTCTCTCTCACACACACACACACACACACACACACACACACACATAAATGCGCGCGTAGCCAAATACGCACACACGCGCGCGCGCGTGCGAGAGGGTGTGCACGCACACACTTAAGTCATGTTCGCTATAATATTTGTAGTCCCCCTTGTACACGAATCTGATGAAATATTCTGATTCGTATAACGATGGCTTGGAGTCAGAACGGACTATCTTTGGATAGTCCATTAACATATTATTGAACTTATTGCGAAAACTATTAACTTGTATAAAACAAAAACCACCTGCAGAAATATAAAAAGCATAATCCCTATTTTATATTATTTGCAGTCTTTTTTTTAATACAAATTCTTAGTTTTTGCAATGACATCGATAATAAGTCAATGGATTATCTAAAGATAGTCCGCTTTGACTCCAAGCCATCGAATTATTAATTGGGGCAATGACATCAATAATAATGTCAATGGATTATCTAAAGATAGTCCGTTTTGACTCCAAGCCATCGAATTATTAATTGGGGCAATGACATCGATAATAAGTCAATGGATTATCTAAAGATAGTCCGTTTTGACTCCAAGCCATCGAATTATTAATTGGGGCAATGACATCGATAATAAGTCAATGGACTATCTAAAGATAGTCCGTTTTGACTCCAAGCCATCGAATTATTAATTGGGGCAATGACATCGATAATAAGTCAATGGACTATCTAAAGATAGTCCGTTTTTGACTCCAAGCCATCGAATTATTAATTGGGGCAATGACATCAATAATAAGTCAATGGACTATCTAAAGATAGTCCGTTTTGACTCCAAGCCATCGAATTATTAATTGAGGTCTACTGTTTGAGTACACTGAGCGAAAATCGTAGAACTATTTTTAGACGGAAAGTAGGTCTATTTGACGTGAATCACGACTCGCAGACACCGTCACAATCGCATCGCATTGGGATCGAATTGTATGCATCGTAGCGGATCCCTTAAAGACCCACCACGTCGCGTGTTAAAATCACGGTTTTCACGTGTTTCCCCTCTTATAGCTGGTAAGA
>CM065695.1:6811921-6814421 GCA_017654935.2 Phymorhynchus buccinoides | reverse complement strand
CTACTCAAAGATTCAAATGTGGAAAGGATCAGGCAGGCTGTTTTGGCAATGTAAGCAAACGGGATGGGAGATCCAGACCTGTTTACTCTTTTCGAGTAGTATTCTACTCAATTTGGACCTCTACTACTCTTCAAAATTGAAAAAAAAAGGCTCTAATGGCTCATTTTCAGTGAACACTGTTGATGGTTTAATGAATAAAACTACACATTTTGAGCCAAAGCTACTCATTTCAGCTATCCAGACTACTCAAAACGTGTGTAGGGGGTAAACAGGTCTGGAGATTAAACTACCGGGGCAGACATTTTGGTATTCATACTGATTGAAATCTATTTTTAGCGCAGACGGAAGTGAGGCAAAATAGCCTGGGTTGTATTTGCCACTAGAGGGTGAATAGCCACTGCCTAAATTTTATCCCAGGTCGTTGACTGACGCTATAATTAGCAACAGTTATTTATAGTTGAAGTTGAATAGTCTTGATATGGCAATGTGTTTATTGTCAGTCTTAACTAGTTAAATAAATCTTTTTCTTTTTTTTATAAACTGCTTGTCTGTGGTTTATGTTCTGGTTCCATTTATATAAGAATAATCTCCGAACTGTTCGCCTCTGCCCAGATTGGGAATTCCCACAGGCAAAGTACGAGGTTTGATTCATTCTGACAGACGAAGCCTTGAGGCCGTTGTGCTCTGGCCAGTGGGATGCCTGGGAGGTGATCAGGCTTGGGGGTACCCTACAATATGATAGTGTGTTGAATTTTTCAATATGTGATAACGTTTTTTTAATTTCTTTTAATATCGGTTATCGATGATTGAGGGCGGACAGTGAAGTAAAGAAGAAAGTCTCTGGCGGAGCAGACGAAGAAAAAATCCCGGTAACTCAGGAATGAGAGCTAGCAGTGTTTTTAGTTTCGACTCCACAAATCAGGCTTGTTCGGCGTCTATTCAATGCATTATTTAAAATAATGAATGCATTATTTAAAATAAAACGAGAACTGAACCCTAAATAAAACATTATTTACAGAATGAAGCTTTTATTAATTAATACATTGCTTAAGTAAATAATAACATGTTTCAAATTGATTTAGTTTAAAGCTGGTTTCATTTTAAATAAATGACTATTTATAGTATATAATATAAAGCTTTTTTTTTATTGCTGCACATCTCACAGTTTCTCAAGAAGATATATTATGCATTATGTACTTAAATAATGCATTATTTAGCTAAGCAATGTATTATTTAGGACATAGAAAAATAATTGACTTTCTTGACACGGGGAATGCCATACGGGCGACCCCTGAGGTTGCTGTGCAAAGCGGCACAGAGCGCTACTGTTAAGCAACCCAGCATTGCTTGCCAAGTTCCAGTAGCCTCTGGCACCCACTGAGCTCCGCTGTCTCTGTCTTCCTGCCTGTCTGTCTGTCTGTCTGTCCTTCTCAGCTGGAGGTTTTAATTAACAGCACGTCTGTGTCACTCACACACGTCAGGGCTGTTGGTTGTTACGCAGCTTCTTGCGTCATCCTGCCGGTGAGCAGGCGAGACTAGGGACCTACCCGCACCAACTGTGTATATCCTCATGGGGTTTTTTTTTATTACGTAATAACAGACTGCGACTTGTGACGCTGTTAAGTCGATTCTGCCGATTCCCTCATCTTGCTAATGGTCTCAATAAAAGTTAACATTTTCCCCCCTTTTCGCCATTGTAGACTACCACTTGTGATGCTGTGATGTCGATTATGCCGATCCTCTCATGTTGCTAATGATCCCAACAAACGTTAACATTTCCCCCTTTTTCCCCATGGTAGACTACGACTTGTGATGCTGTGATGTCGATTATGCCGATCCTCTCATGTTGCTAATGATCCCAACAAACGTTAACAATTCCCCCTTTTCCCCCATGGTAGACTACGACTTGTGATGCTGTGATGTTGATTCTGCCGATCCTCTCATGTTGCTAATGTTCCCAACAAAGTTAACATTTTCCCGTCTTTCCCCATGGCTGACTTCCACTTGTGATTCTGTTATGTCGATTCTGCAACATCCCCTCATCTTGCTTAAGGTCTCAACCAATGTTAACATCCCCCCCCCCCCCCCCCCCCCCCTCTTTCTCCATGGCGGACTGCGACTTGTGATTCTGTTATGTCAATTCTGCCGATTCCCTCATGTTGCTTATGGTCTCAACAAAAGTTAACATTTCCCCCCTTTTCACCATGGTAGACTACCACTTGTGATTCTGTTAACCTATTCTGCTGATCCTCTCCTTTTGCTAATGGTCTCAATACACGTTAACATTTTCTCTTCTTTCTCCATGGCGGATTGCGACTTGTGATGCTGCTATGTCGATTCTACCGATTCCCTCATTTTGCTAATGGTCTTAACAAAGGTTGACATTTCCCCCTCTTTCCCCATGATGCACGCGTGCACGTGCGCGCACACACACACACACGCACGCACGCACACGCACGCACACACGCACACACACACACACACACACACACACGCACAC
>CM065695.1:6780485-6801421 GCA_017654935.2 Phymorhynchus buccinoides | reverse complement strand
ATAGAGAATGGAGGAAAATCCGCTGCCTGATATGACCCAAAATTGATTGTAGGTTCACACAACTCAACACCACCCCTCCTCCCACCCCAGTCGGTAACCATCAATCCCCCCCACGAAAAAAAAAAAGAAAAAAGGGTGGAAAAGGCGTTTACAGCGACCGCGATGCTCCAGGTGGGAGCAGCCCGATATTTTACAGAGATAAGTTCTCTGTGACTAGAAAACATACGAACACCAGAATACAAAATTATAGAGATGGTAAAGCCCCCCAGTGCACATGAGTCCACCAATGCGCAAGTGCAAGTTCTGTACGGAAGCACCATTCACTTACATTTTATTTTTTAAGAAGAAATAATCGGATGAGGGTCATCGTCGCCTTATCTCTTAATAACGGAATGAGGTTTCGTAATTGGAAGTGCGGAATGAGGCTGTAATGGCAACAGTTGAATAATATTAATTGTGTATTATTATTATTCGTTCGCTCAGACAGTTTCCTGTCATATGAGCGTTGATGCGTCCAGCTGCCGTTATGCGCCTAGCTAGAACTAGTTAGGCAGCATGTCCGACCGCGGCTGAAAATCTTTGTAAAAGGAATTTATAGAAAAAAAAAAGGGCAGGAGAAGGGGACCAGTGAGATTAGAGATAGCAGAAAACAGTAAGCAAAAGGGAAAGGCAGAGTCAAAGAGAATGACAGAACTAGAGGAAGGAACAAGTACAGAAATTTCCAGAAGGTGTGAGGAACTATTTGTACAAAGACCCCCCCGGTATCCCCACGGGGGAAACTGTATTATGACGATGGTAATCATTACTAACAGATTTGAAATGTTCTTTTCTACACCCCCCCACACCTACCCCCCACACCACCCCCACACCACCACCCACACCACCCCCACACCACCCCCCCACACCACCCCCCCACACCACCCCCCCCACAGAAAATGGAACGCATCTCAAGACCAGCTGCTGCGCGGTGCCCAGTTCATGGTGGGGGTCATGCAGAGGTGGCAGCGCCGAGGTCCTCCCAGCACGCCTCCGCACCGCGACCTCATCGCCCGCCACCAGCTCAAGGTCAAGGCCATGCATATCGGGGAACCCCCGCCTCTGTCGGTGCGGGAGGCGGCGAGATGATGATGAGCTCCTGAGGAGGGAGGAGAGCTCTGCTGCACTCTACGGATTATGTGTGGTTGCTTGAGGATTTGTGGGGCGGTGGTGGGTAGGGTGGATGCCTCGTGCGGTCCGTTTACGGGGAGCTGGACGGAATGACCCCGGCCCCCGATTCACCACGAGTCTCTCCTGTGGGGATACTGGGTGGGTGAGGGCTCTTTCGTAAAAATAGTCCCCCACATTTCAGGGTCAGGATCAGCGATCACAGGATGTTTACTGTACTCTTTTAGGTAGTATTCACTCAAATTGGACCTCTACTACTCCTTCAGAAATTGAAAAGAATGCTCTAATACTCATGTTCATTGAACATTATTTGATGGTTTAATGAAGAGGACTACTCTTTCACACCAAAAGCTACTATTTCAGCATCCCAGATTATAAAGAATTGTGAAGAGGGGTAAAACAGCGTTGGTCTGGGATCAGGATCGATACATCGATGCATCGCAGGTGCCAATACTGGCAATGTCGCGACTGAACTAGGAGGGCTGCATGTACCACAGAAAATATAGAAATCATGTGCTTCTGTAACTTTCCTAAATCTGCATCTCTTTGACTCTGCCTTTCCCATTGCTTTCTAATCATCTATCCTTAGGGTATTGGTCCATTCTCCTGACTTTAAAATAAAAAATCTATCCAAATAGTTTTTTCTCCTTTGAGCTGCCTACGAGATTCGGATGTGTTTGTTGGCTGTATGCAGCGGGAGACCAGTGAAAACTGAAAACCTTACCCATTATGGCCATAACGGCCTGGGATGCAGGTAAGAAGAGAAGACGGATGATTGGTGAATATGTAGCTATTGGTAGCGAGGGATAGGAGGGAGGAGTGCTAGGAAAGGGGGGGGGGGGTGTAGCTGACTGCCACCTTTGCTCAAACATTTAACCCAGACCGCAGGATAGCAAAGCTGCCAGTTGCATCAGAACTCGTGGTCGAACCTTGCCTGACTGGCGTACATATAGAGGGGAGGAAAACTGTGTTCGTGTGTTTTTTCGCTTCCCATGTTGGTGTGCTTCCCTTGTGTTGCCCAGCATTACTTTTGAAGAGTCGCTGTGTCAAAGGAGCATAAAAGGTGGAGATACCTGGGGTCTTTGTATAAATAGTTCCCCCACATTTGTTTTGATTCTTATTTTGTAAAAGGGCTTATAGATAGTACTTGTAGCACCCCCCCCCCCCCCCCCCCATCATTTTAAATGTTCTCAGTTCTATCTAAAGGAGTTTCGATCGCAACAAAGGAAATAGCTTCATTTTATTTTTATGCTCTGCAAAAAAGAAAAAAGCTATCACCCACAAGGTTTGGCCTCAACCCACACAATTCAAAATGCTTCTCTCCAAGGAGGAATCGCCGATTGTGACGGTTTGATTCTGGGAAACCGGCGAGCGAAGTGAGTGTTGTTGATCTTGGGTAAATGGTGTTTCATGGTGATCTCGACGTGTTTCTGCAAAAGAAACTCATCCGTCAGGGTTCCACATTAAGACAAGACGGCCTAAAAAAGTGTTAGTAGGGGAAGACGGAGGTAAAAGCCATAAGCCATATCTATGAATAAAGCAAAATTCAGTCACATTTTCCACATGAGATGATGTTCGTATCATGGCAAGATGTGACTGAAATTTGCTTTATTTCATGAGATAAGGCACGGTGCTCTCTTACCCGCCCATGGGCTTTTCGTAACCGTCTACCTCCCAAAAATAATCCGTAGCTTGCGGGTTTCAATTTTCAGCCACGCGTGGAGAAGGTGAGCGGTTGTACCCAACAGCTTCAGGGACCACCCTCAACAGGCGTCCCAGATCGCGAGGAACGGTTACAACGTTAACAGCAATGCCTGCAGTCAGGACGGTTGTTGAGGGAAGGAATGTGAAAAGGTCACTTTTAGTATGCTTATTTTCCCCTGTGGGAGCCGGGGGGGGGGGGGGGGGGTGCGTTGTATAAATGGTTCCCCACCTTCTGGAAGTTCCTGTGCTGTAGCTTCCTCTAATCTGCCGCTCTCTTGACTCTGCCGTTTTCCCTTTGTACTGTAATTATATCTTTCTGCCTTCCGGTCCATTTCTGCCTTTTTTCTTCCTCAAGAAACGCTTTTCCAAAGATTTCCTCCTCCAGCCAAAGTCGGGACTGGCGGAGGGATAACTAATTATTAGTAGGCATGACTGGCGGAATGACGCCATACTGCGCTCATAATTGGACGGAACGTCAGAGCGATCGAAAGAAGAAGAGGATGCTTTTTTCTTCTCATGAAGAGGTAGGGGCTTGCTCGCGATGGCGCGGGTAATCAGAAACGGTTCACACGACGGTAATGTTCTCATCGACTGATGTACTTGTTAAACCTTTCACTAGCAAGCCATTTGTCAGGGAAAAAAAATCCCATAAGCTAAATAGGTAGAGAACAGGAAAGCAGCAATATTGGGTATTCTCTGTGCCGCATATGGGTATCCTCTGTACATGTATATAAACAATTATGACTATCCTTGCTTCCCAAAATAAGAAATTGGGTCATCGAATAAGGGCCCTGATTTGATGCCTTTTAGTGACAGGGTGTTAAACATTGTGGGCATAAAATGCGCACATTGGAGCGAAATGGTAATGTACCACAATTGTTCAAAGCGATTCCGCTGTTGGGGATGATCCCCTGGTAGCCTTGTAGCCAAGGTAAGCCAACAAACAGCAACAACAACAGGATGCTTTGTTTTTATGTATGCTTAATCCAGTGTATGCTCGCATGTCGACTCCATCTAATCTGCGACCATATGATTTTGTCTATGCGCCAGCTGCACATAGTACGTTCCGTTTATGACCTCTTCTATCCAGATCCCTAGTTATAAGCTTTCAACTGTGGTGGCGCTCTTTTGCGGTTTCAGTGACCGAAATCTTTGGAACAAGCTTCCTCTCTCCCTACGTCAGTGACCAACCCTCTCTGCCTTCAAATCAAATATCAAAAAACCCACCTGTCCCCGTCTATGAAACTCTCTCTCTCTCTCTATTCCTGTATCTGTTTACATCATCACGCTCAATATGGACGCACAGGCATATATAGGCGCGAGCACAGTTGCAAGCTTTCACACGCACCGGCGCACACTCGCACACAAAGGAAACACACACTACACACACACACACACAAACACACACAACACACACACACACACACAAACACACAACTACATGCATGTGCAACACACATGCACACAAATCTGACACACCCCCCCCACCAAAAACCCCCCCCAAAACCCCCCCCCACACAAATCGTGCCCGTCAGGGTGCACACAGAAAAAGATAACAGAGAAGAGAGAGATTGTTGCCGGAGAGTAGAGGGAGAGATAGAGCAGCAGAAAACAGCACAGAGGCGAATCGGTGTTGTGTGGTGGGGGGGGGAGCTTACACGGGTTCAGGAACCACCCACCAAGCCACTGTAACCACCCCCCCCCCCCCCCCCCCTTCTTCACTGACTGATCAGCACCTGAGACAGATGGGCTAGACACACACTCAAGAGAGACGGAGATCATAAAGTGTTAGTAAGATCTGTAGGGGAAGGCGGGGGGGGGGGGGGAAGGGGGAAGGGGGAGCAGGACAACAAGGTAACTAACTAAACAGCAAAGCCAGGGAATGAACTCGGGTTCAATCACCACGCTTCGCTCCCCTGTGGAATAGGAATGGAGAGAGGATTGAGGTCTCTATATTAGGGGAAAAAGGGGGGGTTTGGGGGGCAGGGGGGTGTGTGGGTGCTGATGATAAGAGTTTGAGTCTTGTATTAGTTCTGCAGAATATCTCCCTCTCTCTCTCTATCTCTCTCTCTCTCTTCTCTCTCTCTCTCTCGCTCTCTTCTTCTCTATCTCTATGACCAGATATTGGAAGACTAAGGCGTTGCCTAAAATTTTTATCTTGAAAAATAAAGTTCAAGTTTTCCGTTTCTCTCTCGCTCTGTCTCGCTGTAGTCCTTCCTCCCCCTCTCTCTCTCTCTCTCTCTCCTCTTCTCTACTCTCTCTCTCTAGTATTATTGCATTCATCATGTACACAGCTCGCCAACTACGTTTGTCTCTGATTCTCGTATCCCTTTCCATCCCCCATCCGTCTCAATCTGTGGGCAACGTTCTTATTTCTGTCAAGCACCATCTCTGTGGATTTCTCTGCCTCTCTCCCGACACCCCAACTCATTCTCATTCAAAACCTCTCTAAAACCCATCTTTTCATGATGAGCCCTA
This sequence comes from Phymorhynchus buccinoides, assembly GCA_017654935.2. NCBI lineage: Eukaryota > Metazoa > Mollusca > Gastropoda > Neogastropoda > Raphitomidae > Phymorhynchus > Phymorhynchus buccinoides. Next base: position 6,796,075 of record CM065695.1, on the reverse strand, counting down.
AAATTTGATCATCGTCTATCGTTGTGTGCACGGGAGGGAAGATTGAATAGAGGTTTGTGCTGTGTTTGTGTTAGGCGTGGATGTGACGTGTGTGTGTGTGTGTGTGTGTGTGTGTGTGTGTTGAGTGTTGTGTGGTGTGTGTGAGCATGCATGTGGGCATTAATGTCGTGCTGTGTGTGTGTTTTGGTTTTGTTGGGTTGTGTGTGCAGCATGTAGTGTTTTGTGTATGTTTCTGTGTGTAGTCTGCGTGCGTAGTTTCGTGTGAGGTGTGTTTGTGATGTGTGTTGGTGTATGTGGTCAGGCCATGCTGCTCGGTTGCTGTGCTTCGAATGGGGTAGAAACGAGTTGGCGTCGATAAATATGTGTGTTATGTGTGTGTCTGGTGCGAGCGTGTGGTAGTGTGATGTGTGGTGTGTGTGTGTGTGTGTGTGTGTGTGGTGTGTGTGTGTGTGTTGTGTGTGTTGTTAGAGAGAATAGGAGTAGAGTTGCTTTGTATATGCGCTGTTTTGGTTAATGCTGTTTTGTCGTCGTGATGATATCATGATTGTTAAAGCGCTTTGGGCCTCATTTGAGGTAAAGAGCTATATAATGTACAATTATTATTATTATAATTATATGACAACTACAATTGTTCTGTAATTTTTTGGATCTCACCTCCAGGCCAATCATTAAACAATGTGTCATTCGACAATTTGTTAACTGCTCTCTTCTCTCATACTCTCTCTCTCTCTCTCTTCTCTCTCTCTCTCTCTCTCTCTCTCTCTCTCTCTAACACACACAAACACACACACACACCATCACACACACACACACAAGCAAGTAAGCGTGCATTCATGCAGCACACCACGCGTGCACACATTACATACTCACATGCACACGCTTAAGCACACAAACACACAATACACGCACGCAAGTACGCACACAACGCGTGCGCCTACACATACACACACACGCGGTATTCTCTCTACTCTCTCGTCCCCATCTCTCTCTCTCCATATACTCTCCCTCTCCTTCATCCTCCCTCTCCCTCTCCCCACCCCTTCTCTCCTCTCTATCCCCCCCTGCCACACAAACCATCCCTTCACCCCGCAATTGCACCCAGTGCCAGAGAGCGAATCTAAAAAACTGAGAAGTGTACCGGTAAAAACGGGTACAGGTGTTGCTTGAATATTGAAAGATTGAAAGGCTCAGTGTCAGCACAGAGAGAGGATCGGTGGTTCTAGGATTTTACCTCTGTTTATCTTATCAGGTTGGACACCAGAAGGTGTGTGGGGTGTGGGGTGGCTAGGGGGTGGGGTGGGGTATGTGAAACGGTGGTGGTGTGAACTTATGGTTTTCGGTGCAGTGACTTTGAAGTGGTTAATTGTACGTAGGCCATGTTTATTTGATGTACTGACAGTTATCTCCTTGTCTGTCTGTCTGTCGTCTCTCTCCTATCTGCCTGTCTCGTGTGGTCTCTCTCTTCTCTGTCGTACATCTCTCTCTCTGTCTCTCTCTCTCTCTTTCTCCTCTCTGTCTCTGCTCTCTCTCTATCTCTCTTCTCTCGATCTCTCTCTCTCTCTCTCCTCTCTCTGTCTCTCTCTGGTGTTCTTCTGTCTACGTGTTCTGTCTCTCTCTCCCGCTCTCAGAACTATCTCTGTCTTCTCTCTCTCTTGCTTCTCTCCCCGCTCTCTCTCTCTCTCTCGCTTTCTCTCTCTCTCTCGCTTCTCTCTCCTCTCGTTTTCTCTCTCCTCTCTCTCTCTCTCTTCATCTCTCTCTCTCTCTCTCTCTCTCTTGTCTCTCTCTCTCTATCTCCAGCCGAAGTTGGACTTGTGGGCCTAAATATTTGTTAGTTAGGCGCATAACGGCCTAGCATGAAGCATCTGCCGCTCTAATGGACGGAAAACTGTCTGAGAGTCGAAGGAAGAAAGAAGAAAACTAGGGGGCTTAGCGCTGGATGTAAGTGATGCAGCCAAGGGATGCGTTGGCCTTTTGGTGGGAACGTTTCCGCAACCCAGCTGTCCTCAAATGCGATGGAGGTGGGGGAGCATCCTAGGCCAGCTTTTCCACAATAAACAACTTTACCCCAGACCGCCGGAACTGACGGCAGCTAGCCCTCTCGGCCCTCTCGGCGTATTGGCAAGTTCATTGTTCGGAAAGGAAACGACAACGGCCACCCCAGAATGGCCTCACACGATACGCTAAGCTGAAGGCATTCTCTGATGAAATGGAGCGGGGCGAGCGACCAGAGAAAACAAACCAAGCTTTGCCTTGGAAACCTCACGCTCCTCATTACCTTGCTGATACCAAGCTGAGTAACCTTGGGAAAAAACCGTGCCGGACAAACGAAACAACACCCCACCGACCGAACATAATTATAAGCCAACCGGACAAAAAACAAAAAAAAAGCCCCGCCTCATTAATCTTGTGAAAAACGACAAAACCCCACCCAAGGGGGTGATAGGTTGAGGCGTGATATTATGCATATTTATATATTTCTTTGTTTTTGCCATCTCTCCAGGGACATAGGCGCTTCTCTCTGTGTGTTTGTAGCACGCTTAGGAGGTTTTTTTATTTTTCAGTCCGTGGTTGGGTTGTATACGGGACCCTATAAGACTTAATAAAATTCGAAATATCTACGGTTAGTTTAAAGGTGGGGCGCGTTCGGGTGTCTTGCGGTCTCTGCGTTTGCGCTCTGGTTTGGCGGTGGTGGTTGTAGGTTATTCTTGGGGGGCCTGGGTTTTTGGGTGTCTGTCATGGTCTGTCCCGTCCGCGCGTCGGCGGGGCGTCGGGGTGTGATGATTGATATGAGATATTGTATGGATCATTTCTTCACATTCAGCGTCGTAATGATTCTACCTGCCCGGTTTCTGTAGATTCGTTCCAGAAAGACACTGGAAGAAAGAGGGTAAGAAGAGAGACACAGGAAGAGGATGACAGAGGAAGAGGAACAGAGACTTAGATGATAGATAGAGAGACAGAGACAGACAAATTTATTGGATTAGAGGCAGCACCGAGGAATCAAGAGAGGAGATTGAAGATGGAGGAGGGAAAAGAAAGGAAAGAGAAGAAAGAGAAAGGAGGGAAAGAGAAGAGGAGGAAAGGGAAAAGGAAAGGAGGAAAAAAGAAGAAAGAAAGAGGCGAAAAGACGACAAGAGAAAGAAAAAGAGAAAGAGACAGACAAAAGAAAGAGGAGACAAGGGACAATGTCGCGGGAGAGAGCGAGCTAGAAAGAGAACAGAAAAAGAATAGACCAGAAATGCAAAAATATAGAAAATAGGTATATAATTATCACTCCTTGAGTGGGTTTTGTCCGTTTTTTCCCAGATCAGTAGCGAGGTGGGTTTGTGTCCGTGGGATTATGTCCGGGATTATACATGGGAGATAAATAAGGGAGATAACAAACCAGGAAGTCAAAAAAAAAAAAAAAAAAAACAGTTGGACATGGAGTTTTGACTGCACATGTGTGGGTGATGAAAATTGCCAACAACAAACTGATAGGACTTGATTACTCGAGTGTAGCTTGACCAGTCTGGAACTGTATGTGTCTGGTATTCGGTATTGGTATATTCTAGTCACAGAGACTATATTGGAATTCGGGCTGCTCTCCCCCCGGACAAAGCGCGTCGCCGCAAGGCAGAGCCCTACCCAATGTTTTTTCTGGGGGGAGGAGGCTACGGGGTGAGGAGGACGGCGGGGGGGGGGCACACTTGAAAAAAATTAGCTATCAATTTGGCCATACCAGGCTGCAGGATTTCGTCCATGCTCTTACCGGGCCTTTCAACTGACCGTGGGATTTTATCGTGCGTTAAAGCGCACGCGTCAGACTAGCTTTAAGTCCCCACCGAAATCAGTTCGATTTTCCTGTGAAACTCACCCGACTTAGTAGAGAAAAGGGGCGAGCCCGGGATTCGAACCAGGGTCAATCACGCTGCGGTCACGCATTACATTTTGCAGGCGAACGTTTAACCACTCTGCACCTTTCATCAATGGTATGGCCATGCACATATAACCTTGTGTATAAGGATGTATGTATGTATTTTATGTATGTGTGTATCGTAGTGTGTATGTAGTATGTAGTCATGCATGCCGTAGTCTGATCATTGTCCATTTGCCCCAGTTTTACACGGGGTTTTGTTTGTTCGTTTGTTTGTTTGTTGGGGTTTGTTTTACTGTGGAGTCTGTGACTGCCAGGGGCAGCTGCTGCTTGTTTTGGACGGATCGGCTGACTGAAGACAGTGTTTGTTATAGAGGAGGCCGAGGAGGATATTGATACCCCTCTTGACCAGGGTGCACCATCCCCACTCTTGGGTCAGAAAGATGACAGAAAGAAAAGGATAAAAGATTTGAGGAAGAAGAGCCCACCCCAAAGGCCCCAAACCCAATCCCTTTGGCTGCAACGCTAGCGTGTAGAATTGAAGAGTAGTTTACAAATGCCCCCCACCCAACCCCCCTCCATAGGTGTAGAGAGTGGTACGGTAAGTCTTCCCCCCCCCGTCAAAAGACTAAGCTGTACCTTGTTGAGTTTCAGTCCTGTAGGAAAAAGTTTATTATTTCCAGCTCTCACTCTCTATTGGCCCCATACGACAGGCTAGGGGCACTTGCCCATGGTATTTCGAGCGTGTCCTCTCTCTCTCTCTCTCTCTCGCTCTCTCTCTCTCTATCTCTCTCTTCTATCTCTCTCTCTCTCTTCTCTCTCTACTCTCCCCTCATCCATCCCCCCTCTCTCTCTCTCTCTCTCTGTGTGCGCGCGCGCTTGCTGCGTGGTGTGTTGTAAGATTGTGTGTGTCTCAAAGTTTTTTATTCATTGTTTGGTGTGCATGCTATTTTATGCAGGTTATGTTTTATTTGATGTTTTTAATCTGTGGGGGAGGAGGGGGGATGTGTTATGCATGATTTTACTGCTAAGTATAATTAGTATGAGCCTCTGAATAATTTGTGTAATATTTTTACCACAACACTTTGTGATGCCTTTTGTAAAAGCGTGGTGAGCCCATATGGGGTATCGCGCTATATGAATATTCATTATTATTAGTATATTAATATATTATTATTATTATTGAGTATTTTATGAGAACAAAAGAAAGATATGGACGGCAGGAGATAATAAACGAAGCTTGCGCTGGGAAACCTACGCCCCTCATTACCTTGCAGAATACCCATTATGCGAGGCGAGATAGATAGTTCTGCCCTGTGTAGGCTACTTGACTCAGACCTCGTTTTACTCGAACTCTTTTCGAGTATAGCATTCTACTCAATTGGGACGCTATTACTATACTCTTCAAAAACTGAGAATAAGCTCTTTAATTCTGAGATCACTACTCATTTTCAGTGAGGTTATTTCATGGTTTCATGAATAAAAACTACACATTTTGCACCCAAAACTACTCAATTCAGCTAGCCAGATGACTCAAGACTTGTGTAGGGGGGTACGGTCTGCCGAATGTTGTAGGTATAACACAATGGTGATACGCTTATACCTTGTAAGCCTGAGATAAGAGGATCGACACGGACACCAAGGCTGGGGAAGGGAAAGGAGGACAAGGCTTGTGAAATGGAATCAGCAACCGTGAATGGGTGAAGATGAGGGTGCCTTTTTTTTTTTCCCTGCTCCTTTTTTTCCTTGTTGACCCGACATGTGTGCTGTTGGAAAATTGCCCCCCCCAACCACCCTGTGTTCATAATACTCTGTGGTTGCAATGTGCTTTGTTGATTAGTAGTCCGGGAATCGAGGGTAGGTAGAAGGGGGAGGAAGGGAGAGAACACTGAACACTGAAAAACTTAACACTGAACAAATGTTTTAATGTACAGTGGCCATGGGCCACAGTACATCACGATGGAAGGGGGAAAACATCAAATATAAAAAATCAAAACCGATAATAAAAAACACCCAAATCTCATTCACACACCATCATAAGCACCAACATTATCAATTTAGATATCAAGTGACCTACGCTATCAAAGATCATTTAGCCAACCAAAGTGGTCAGTATGTAACCAAAATCTCATTCATACATCTTTCACATCCCATATCATGAAATTACCTGTGCTAAATAAAGAGAGGAGAGAGGAGAGAGAGAGAGGAGAGAAAGAGAGAGAGAGAGAGACGAGAGAGAGAGAGAGACGAGAGAGAGAAAGAGAGACAGAGGGAGAGAGACAGATTGTGCGTGTAGGGTGGGGGTCAGAGAGAGGGGGGGGGGGGGGTGGTTTTTTTTTTGGGGGGGGGCCAACAAGGATTAGGGCTCTTTGGCCACTAGGTTTACAACTAGGCCTAGCAGCGATAACAACCCAAAGCACGCTAAGGCCTGTTAGGCCTATTGGGAAACTGTGTGAGTCAGAGAGAGCCAGTGATATTTGCTGAGAGGAAGCGCAGCCTGCCAGCAACTTTATAGCCTATTAGGCTACACACAACATTGCCTAGGCGTCCACTTGTTGGTGTACAAATTCGAATTTCAAATCCACGCCACAGACTGTAATAGTAGGAGGCTTTCTGTGTTCTTTCAAATGTGTTACCTACGAGCTCAGACTCCGAGTTAGAGCGGATACGTGATTCATGTAGTGCTGTGTAGGCCTACAATTTTGTTATTTATAAGTTTGAAAAAAAAAAAACACACCAAAAACAACCAGAAAGCTTTTCAACTGCGTGCGACTCTGTCCTCTATTCGGGGACCTGGCTTCAACTGCGTGCGACGCTGTCTCTATTCGGGCTAGGCAGCTTTCTTCTTCTTCTTGAAGATTCTTCATACGCCTTAAGGCAGCCACTTCACCTCACTTTTGAGAGTCTGCTGCACTGGTTAGGGGGTGGTAGTACGAAAAAGAAAGATAATAAGTTCAGCAAAGATAGGGTGGAAAGTGAACTGATGAGATATTATGGGAGGAAAAAAAAAAAAAAAAAAAAAAAAACGGGGGGGAATAGAGAGAGATAGACTTGTACGGGGCTTTGTTTTGGGAACATACAATTAGGTCTGACAGCTTTGTGTGTTGTGTGAAGTTTGCCCTTTCCTTGTTTTGAAGGCAAAGTCCTTTTTAGGTGTTTTTTGAAGGCAAGGCCCACGTGTGTTTCCACTGTGATCCTGATCACGTTGAAGATTCTGTTGCACTTTAGGGTGGTCTTAGTACGAAAAAGGAAATAAATTAAGTTCAGCAAAGATAGGGTAGAAAATGAACTCTGGTGATAACGAAGGCAGCAACTGGTGATACGCTATATCTTTTAGGCCTATTGAACATCAGCCTGTTCGTGCAAAAGTAAATTAACGAAGTGACGCCTGATTGTTCTCCGACTCAACATTATTATTATTGCATGCTACGGTTTTCTTCAGTTGTGGGAAAGTTTTTTCGTCTCGCGAAAAAGTAGAAAATAGTTGTGTAGGCCTATACTAGGTCTAGTTTTAATTAATGATGGTGGAGGTTTGCCATTGAGAAAGGGAGAAAATATGTCGGAAAAAAGTGCAGAATTTTCTACAGAAAGCTGAGAAGGCGGTTTGTCAGCTGGGTGTCTTCCTCTTCTGGTATGTTTGTTGTGTCTGTCAGTCTTTTTAGTGCGGCGGGGGTTTCCTGGTTTTCCGGCCCCCCCCCCCACCCCCCACCCCACCCCCCCCCCCCCCCCCGCCCCACCCCCCCCCCTCCCTTCCACCAAAAGATGTGCCTTGTACAAGGGTGAAAAGTAAGAAAGTGACTACTCACTAAATTGCAAAAATGGTCCGGGGGCTTTGCCACCTGGGCCACCCAAAAGAGCAATGCAGTTTTTTTTTTCTCCGTAGACCCCCTGCGGAACCCCCTTCCCCCCCTTGCGAATCATTTTATCCGCCCCTGTAGTGTTTAGGATTGTAGAGCAGCTTCTGAGGAAAAACAAGACATCCAAACCAAGTCCCCAGGGAAACACAAATCTATGATAACCGCAATTCAAGGCACAATTGTGAAACATTTTATTAGTCCTAGTAAATAAAAATAAAAAAGTAAATCAGCTCCCTAGGCTGCCGACTGACAGGTCCAATTTGTTTTTTTTCAGTATTTTGGTTTTAAGTTTTGCAATCAGTATTATACTGATAGAGTGGAGAACTGTATAACTGCTCAAAAACGGGTAACTCGAAAACACTGGATAACTCGCAATAATTTTATGGGTCCCAGCATAATAATCTTTATGCTGAAAAGGTCTTTATATCTCAAAATATTGGCCATCTCAAAATAAAATTTAAGTCCCTTCAATTTTGAGCTAAGCGATGTTTACTGTAATTACCAGCAAAATAAATACGTTCACTGGTTTATCTGTATCAGAATTCTGATGCATACATGTGTACATGCGTTTTTCTCCATCAGAGAGAGAGAGAGAGGGAGCGGGAGGATTTTGCCAGATGAGCCGCGAGATGGAGATTGAGGAGGAGAGACGAGACGGGAGGAGTGAGATGAGAGATGAGAACACTGCAGACTCGGAAAGTTTATTTGTACATTGCGCTTAGCCACAATATACAGCATTTGGAAGAAGGGGAGAGAAAGGTTTGTGTTGTGTTATTTGTATGTGCCAAAATAACACGAACATTAAGGACAATAACTCAACAACTATTTATTGTTACAAAAATCGGCCATATATCAGCCGATAATTAGAGTGCATGAGTGAAACATCTGTACTACCGCTATATCAAGAGAGAGAGAGAGAGAGAGGAGAGATGAGAGAGAGAGAGACGGAGGAGAGAGATGGAGAGAGAGATGGAGAGATAGAGAGAAAGAGAGAGAGAGAGAGAGACAGGACAGGACAGACAGTACAGACCAGAGAGAGAGAGAAAGAGAGAGATGAGACAGACAGAAGAGACAGAGAGAGAGAGAGTGGCGCTGGAGAGATCTGAGAGCCGAGAGATGGAGAGAGAGAGAGATGATACTTTTGCTTGGTAGAGATGGAATGCTGGTGGGCGCACACATGTTGCTATTTTTCGATGTTTCCCCATGGCAACACAGCACATATATATGCAAGTCATATTAGTACGAGTTCGCGTATCACCGAGTTGCCCTGTGGGAAAATCGCAAAATAGCAACTTGTGTGTTGACGGTTACTTTCCAGGGCCCAGCAGGTTACTTATTTATCTTCTCTTTTGGTGAATCTGCTGCTCTTTCACGTTCATTTACTTTTGAGAGATTAGGAATGAGGAGGAGGACGAGCAGAGAGAAGGGGGGGGGGGGGAGATGTGGAGAGAGAGAGAGAGAGACACGAGAGATGGAAGAGAGAGAGAGATGAGAGATTGACGATTAACCGAAGATGGAGGAGAGTTATGGAGAGGAGTGGAGACGCGAGGATTGGGAGCTCGGACGGAGAGAGGGAGAGAGAGAGAGAGGAGCACAGAGAGAGAGACGAGCAGGATTCGAGAGATGAGAGAGAGAGAGATGGGGGCAGAGAGAGAGAGAGAGTCAGAGAGAGAGATTGAGAGAGAGAGATGGAGCACACAGCTAGAGAGAGAAGAGGAGAGCTAGCAGAGAAGATATTATACACCCGAGAGACACGAGCACAGACAGATAGAGAGAGCTATAGAGAGCGTTAGAGTGAGAGAGAGAGAGAGAACAGAGAGAGTGCTACAGAGAGAGAGCACCAGAGAGAGCACAGAGATAGCAGAGGAGAGACCAGAGCAGAGACGAGAGAGAGAGAGAGAGAGAGGAGGAGGGGGAGGGCGGTGCGGAGAGAGGGGACGGGATGATGAGAGAGATTGATGAGAGACGAGAGGAGAGAGAGACGAGAGAGGAACGAGAGTATTCGTTGCACGGATATCTCATCTCCTATTATTATAAAGGTCAAGTCAAGTCACACACAAAAAATTCAAGTCAAAATCATCTTTATTAAGGGTTAACACAATAAACTGACAAAACTTTTTTTTCATCCTTCCCTCAGAAGTATGCTGACAGGCAGAAGTTCTGCACACACGCATTTGCAAAAATCATCAAAAATGTAAATGAGATTCAAAATTAAGTTTACTTTGGGTAATCCTAAATCATGTTGTGTGTACAATTGCTTGATTTAGGATTGCCCAAAGTAAAATTAATTTAGAATTCTGATTTATATTTTTGATGATTTGTGCAATGCGTGTGTGTGTGTGCAGAACTTCTACCTGTCAGTATATGTTTGCATGCTTCATTGCTTGCTCTTGTTTGTGTTGTAAAAAGATATATTACTGGAGAGTCAGAGAGAAATAGAGAGAGATTGAGGGAGACAATTTGACAAATAGTTGATTTAATGCATATAGCTACATAGCCATCATAGAGAGGAGAGAGAGAGAGAGAGAGAGAGAGAGAGAGAGAGAGAAGAGAGAGAATAGAATACGATGCTTTTAATTTGATGTAAACAGATAAGACTGGTAGGCTTTTTTACACATATTGCCCTCAAGCAATTAACAATTTGAGAGAGCGAGAGAGAGAGAGAGGGATGGAGGGAGGAGGAGAGAGATACGAGAGAGAGAGAGAGAGAGAGAGAGAGAGAGAAGAGAGAGAGAGAGAGAGAGAGGAGAGAGGAGAGAGATTGTTGAGAGAGAGAGAGAGACCTGAGAGGAGAGAGAGAGATTACTTTCAAATATCGATTTATTTGCAAAGAATACAATGTTATGCATGTTACATTGATCGTTTCTTTGATCATCCTTTCTCTTTTGCTTTTAATATCTCGCCTGCAGCCTCGGTTTATTTTCTGTATAATGCGTTATTCTGCTTATTATCATTTCATGTTATCACACTCTGTGTGTGTGTGGTGTGTGTTTGCGTGGCGTGCGAGCGTGCGTGCGCGTGTGTGCGTGTGTGTGTGTGGTGTGTTGTGTGTGGTGTGTGATATACTGTTTTCTCCTTTGAGTTTCTCCGAAATCGAATGTGTCGGCTGTACGCAGCGGGTAGACCAGTGAAAAACTGAAAACCGGACATATACCAGTACTTACCCTTATGACCATATAGCCTAGGAACGCAGAAGAAGAAGGACGAAGAGATTCACGGTGTAGTGGTAGTTGTTAATTGTTTTCTTATCGGCCTTCCCAGCACCATATGGCATAATGAATAAGAGTACGTATGTGTCCGGTTGTCCACGTTTCACTGGTCTACCCGTCCACTAGCGCACAGCCGTACATTCCGAAAAATCGTCACATTCACGATTTTCGACATGTAACTCTCAAAGGAGAAAAAATGATTAATCCTGAGACCCCCACTCTTTTCTCGTGCATGTCCTGTTTTAGTTAAAACACCGTATTTCAGTTGCGCGGTCTCCGCTCGTAGTAATCAATCGCGCCCCGTGAATTTCCAGAAGATAGAGGCTAACATTTCTTATAAAAGATACACAAAAAAAAAGAATGTTAATAGCTTTTCTAGTTTGCTTATATAGTCGTCTTAATTAAAGGTGGCACCCTGCGACGGAGGATGAGTTTATTTGCAAGAAAACACGTCGAGGATCACCAGGGGAAAACACCCTGTACTGAGATCGCACACTCGCTTTGCTCTAGGTTTTCCTAGAAATCAAAAAAACCGTCAAATCGGCGATTGGTTTCCCCTTTAAGACACATGTACATCGAGTGCAGAACAACCAAACGCAATTGGATGTACCTATATGAATATCCAAACGCAATTGGATGTACATATATAATATCAACGCAATTGGTGTACATATATGATATCAAAAACGCAGATTGGATTGTTACATATATGATAATCAAACGGCATGGATGTACATATATGAATATATGAATATAACTCACTGATGTACATTATGTATTATCCAACGTAAATGATGTACATATATGAATATCAACGCAACTGATGTAGCATAGATGAATCTCAAACGCAACTGTGTACCAAATTATTATGAATATGCGCTTGGTTAATCTCTTTCCCTACACCTCTCCATTTCGTGTATTGCGCTCGCTTCCTTTGTGTCGTCTATCACAATTCTTTCATGAGACCAGTCTAGATGTACAATGGCTCCCATTCTACAATCTCTGTAGGTGAAGATAATGCCCCCGTTCGGTAATCAAGGATCGCGTATAGAAGAGTTGGCTTATGCTTTCCTGTTGTCTGAATTTCAAAATTGTAAAGGAGAAGGTTTCAGATCATAGTCTCCAGCCCCCCCCCTCCCTCCCCGTGGGGATACTGGGAGGGTCTTTTGTACAAATAGTTCCCCCACCTTTTTGGAAGTTCTGTGCTTGTAACTTCCGTCATCTACTATCTTTCTGCCTAAACCAGTCCATTCTCCTGCCTGTTTTCTCTTCTCCGAGAACGCTTCAAAAGATTTCCCCAGCCGAGTCAGGCTCAGCATAACTAGTTTTTAGTTAGGTGCATAACGGCAGCATGTTGCATCTGCGCTCACAATTGACAGGAACTGTCTGAGCGATCGAAGAAGAAGAAGAAGAGAGATCATATACACAGATCCACGCGTAAGTTTGCGTTGGAGCAAGAACGCTTTGTTATCAAAAAGCGCATTGATACTCTATTCTTGAAAAGATTCGTTTCAAACGTAGTCTTCGCAAAATAAACATGTCTATTTTTCATTTGTTTTTTAGGGAGTCTTTTTTTTTCCAATTACATGTTCCTTATGAAATACACTTTAACAGTAGGAAGTCTTGATAAAGAACATTTAGAGCGCACAACAGTATCCTTCAAAGATTGACCTGTAACTAGGGATCCTTAACCCTTTCACCGCCAATGTGCTTTTTTTTCACCACAAAATGTGTAACACTCGTGCCATTATACTATGAATCAGGGTGCTATTATTCTATTTGTGTTTCTAAATTTGGGCAGTAAGGATTGACCGTATTTTAAATGTGTCACAAAGAAATCCCACAAAATATTGCAGATGAAATCTTTTCTGTAACGAAATTAATTTTATGGACATTTTTGGATCAAAGATGGCTGGCGTTAAAACTACAAGTTTATGCTTCTCAAAACAACATGTATAATACACAGGCCCTATATTTCGTTGCGTGCTCTTCAGAAACATGTGTGTGCATCAGCATCAACATCAAACAATCAGATTTAGGCCTATGTTTTGTTCACTTATTCGATGTGGCAGCAAAAGCGATACCCGAACTTGTATGCTCTAAATGACATAAGACCTATTTATGTTATGCACTCGCGCGTCTGTTACGCCGTGAAGAAAATATAGGCTTTCTCAGTATACTTAAGCGCGCGTACGTGTCTACAGCGCGCGTGCAACACGCGCACGTTTGTGGTTACGTCCGACGTTACGCTCCGTCAAAGTGGCGTCAGTGTAGCTCTGGTGTTTGTGAAATTATTGTTTTCCTCGTTCTGGTTCCGTCAAATACCTTTGTGCTGCTTTTCTTCTCTTCCCCTCCCCCTCCCTCTCTCTGTCTCTACCCCGCCTCCCACTGTCCCCCCCCCCCCTCTGCCCCCCCCCTTCCCCCGCCCCCGCCCTCTCCTCCCCCCCCCCCCCCCCCTCTCAGTGTAGGCTTACCCTGCCTGGCGTGTTTCGCATGATGAGTCAATGTTATACTTAGAACCTTACAAATATGAGCATCTGAACTTGTATTAAAATAATGTGAACCCGTTTGTTTTGTGTTGTTTACTACGGTGCGTTTGTGCCATAGTGTGTGTGTTGTGTGCGCGTGTGGCGCGTGCGTGCGTGTGTGCGTGCATGCGCGCAGCGCCCCCAACCCGCCACGCGCGTGTGTTGTGTGCGTGCGTGCATACGTGCGTGCTCGCGTATGTAGTATTTGTGTGTGGTGTGTTGCGCGCTCCGCTCGGGTGTTGCATTCGCATGCGTGGCGCGTTTGTGAACTATTTGCACAGCCATTCTTTACGATTTAACAATGAACATACAAAATGCTGTATGGTGTTGTTGTTGACTTCCTGCTAAAAGACTCTCAGGGATTCGTCCGCAACAGCCGAAGCACTTGAACAACTGTACAAAATTAATGCACCCCTAGGGATGAGACATTACTGGGTGACCGTTTTTGGATTAACCCGCGCACAGGTGGCCGCTACACCACACTATCCCGTCTTCTGGGATGATTTTGGATTGATAATAATAATAATAATAATAATAATATAATAATATAATAATAATGAACGACATTTTATAGAGCGCAACTCATTCTAGACGAACTACTCATGGCGCTTAACAAACTAACTTTCACTCCACATGCAAGATTACATCATACTCATGTGAGAAGCGGCGCTCGCATTTCCCACCGTCACCCTAACGCAACACATACTCTATAGATATCAAACATGCGCCCGCATATATATCACATTGGTATACACAAACAGCATCCTTCCCTCCCCCACACAAGCACACTCACATCAAGCACACAACACACACACACCATGTACACACACTATGCGCGCGTGCAACAAACACACACACACACGCGCGCGCGTGCGTCACGCAACAAACAAACTCGGTTACTACATGCCCCATTCCGACCTCCCATCTAATGCGCGCGCACTTAATTCATGCAGACCCATCACAAGCATGCAACTTGTCATTGCTAAAGACAATCCCGCAAAAAACCCCTATGCATAGCATAACAGGTAGCCTTGTGTTCTAGCCTATGTCATTGGTCTGACGCAGCGAGCCGCAAAATGCTGTTTGTCTATCTGTCGTTTCCGGGACAATGACTGCCAGATAGCAAGAGAGAGGGCATATACTAATTCTGATGGGCTGGGGCGCAGCATTAGTTTGTATGGAATTCCTTGCCCATGTATCCCGCTCATCTGCCTAAGGGATTTGAGGACGAGAGTTTTGGCGTTTGGGTGAAGCTCCCAAAGGCCAACCAATCCCTTTTGGCTGCAGCACAAGATCCGTGTGCAAAGGGCCCTTCGTTAAGAGTCATAGTCTTCCACGAAAGACTGAGCTGTAGCATGATCTTCATTACTGTAGAATATCATTATCAGCACAGCTCCCATTTACTATTGGCCCTTTCCAACAGCTAATGTCAACCACGAATCAACGCCATTTGAGAAGGGCCTATCTGTATAGTCTGTGTGGTTTTTAATTCCCAGGTGCTGACGTGGCTGCAGCAGGAGGTCAGAGTCTGCTAGATAGGCACGCACCACGGCTGATAAAACCTCAAGGCTGTCAGAGCACAGCACAGAGACTCTCGAGAAACTCTACTTCTTCCGCCATGGTGATTTAGAGTTCTTTGTCTGTTTCTCTGTCTGTGTGTCTGTCTGTCTGTCTGTCTCTCCTTGAAGGCTGGGAGAGCAGCAGCACAGAGCCTTCGAGAACTCTACTTCTCCGCCATGGTGAGTGTGTAATTTCTTGTCTGTCTCTCTGTCTGTGGTTTTTGGTCTGTCTGTCCTCTCCTTGAAGGCTGTGGAGCACAGCACAGAGACTTCGAGAAACTCGAACTTCTCCGCCATGGTGAGTGTAGATTTCTTTGTCTTGTCTGTCTGTGTGTTTGTCTGTCTGTCTCTCCTGAGGCTGTGAGAGCACAGCATAGAGACTTCGAGAAACTCTACTTCTCCGCATGGGGACTGTTATAGTTCTTTGTCTGTCTGTCTGTCTGTTTGTCTGTCTGGTCTGTCTTCCTTGAGGCTGTGAGAGCCTACAGCACATGAGCCTTCTAGAAGCTCTACTTCGCACATCGCCTACCACCCACCCGACATCTTAAGAGGAGTGTGTGGGAGAGGGGGAGATTCGGTGG
>CM065695.1:6767181-6779985 GCA_017654935.2 Phymorhynchus buccinoides | reverse complement strand
GTGTTTCTGTGTGCATGTGTGTGTGTATTGTATTCTGTTTCCCCTCCTCCTTCCTTTCAAAGGTCGACAAAGCTGTGCTTTAGACACCCCTCTTGTGTTTACGACCCTCAATCTCAAAGTCTGCTTCTTTCAGTTTTATGAAAACAATCCTAGGCTGATCCTAACCCCTACAATCCCTTTCCCCATAAAATAATAAATTGCAGAATGTTACTTCTCATTGAATATTTTCGATCCGAAAACTTTAGGGAGGGGTTTGGGTGTGTAAAGTACGTGATAGATCAAATAGGTTCCCCCCTCTTCTCTCTCTCTCTCTCTCTTTTCTCTGACTCTCTCTCCTCTCTCTAGTCTCTCTCTCTCTCAGCTCTCTCTCGTGCTCTCTCTCTCTCTCTCTCTCTCTCTCTTCTCTCTCTCTCTCTCTCTCTCTCTCTCTCCTCTCTCTCTCTCTCTCTCTCTCTCTTCTCTCTATCTCTCTCTCTCTCTCTCTCTCTCTCGCTCTCTCTCTCTCTCTCTCTCTCTCTCTCTCTCTCTCTTCTCTCTCTTATCTTCTCTCTCTGATCTCTGTCTCTTCTCCGCTCTCTCTCTCTCTCTATCTCAGTTAAAGATTTCTTCAAGTTCAAGTTCAATGTTCAAGTTCCTCCCCTCTCTCTCTCTCTCGTCTCTCTCCCCCTCTCTTCTCTCTCTCTCTCTCTCTCTCTCTCTCTCCTCTCTCTCTCTCTCTCTCTGTCTCTCTCCTTCTCTTTGTCTCTGCTTCTCTCTCTCTGTCTCCCTCTCTCTCCTCTCTGATTACATGTACTTGTTTTATTGTATGTTTCTATTTATTTTCATATGATGTGTCCCCTACCCCGCTGTCCCCTTTGAAAAACAGTTCAGGTAAAAAATATTGTTTCATTGTTTTTCATTGTTCTCTCTCGGTTCCCTCCCTCTCTACTCTCATCGCCTCTCTCTTCTGTCTGGTCGCTCTCCCCTTCCCTCCCTCCCCCCCCTCCCCAATCTGTTCTCTCTTTCTCTCCCCCCACACTCTCTCCTCGGGTCCAGAAAACCGTAAGAATAGGCTTTCAGCCTAAATTCTCTTGTAAAATAAAGCTTCTGAAGTCTGAAGTCTTCCTCTGTCTCTCTCTGTTCTCTGTCTCTCTTCTCTCTCTCTGTCCTTCTCTGTCTCTCTCATTATCCATTCTTCCTCCTTACTCCTCTCTCCCTAACCTAATCTCTCTCTCTCTCTCTCTCTCTCTCCCCCCCTCTCTCTCTCCCTCTCTCTCTCTCTCTCCTCTCTCCTCTCTTTTCCTCTCTCTGTCTCTCTCTCTCTCTCTGTCCATTATGGTATGGTCATCCTTTTATCCCAGTTGTCCATTAAGGTCCGGTGAGGTCCAGTCTAAATAGATGGAACAGCAGGCAGTGGTCCCTCACTGCAGGAGGTAGCCCTTACTTAGGGGAGGTTGGGGCATGGACTTGTTGGGGTCAATGCAAGGTGTCCCCGTCTCTATGTGTCCCCGTCTCTATGTGAGTGTGCCGTAAATGGGCGTGCGGCTTACGGGAAAAAAAAGGTGAGGTGGGTGTGTGGTTTGGGTCTGGTTGTCCATGCGTTGATTTTTTTTATTTCTTTTGTCTACTCTCTCCCCGGATGCTATGTTATGAGTTCCTTCGTGAGTGTCTGTGTAGTGTGTATGTGAAGAAGAGGAGGAAGGTGAGTGGGGGCTTGAAAGACCGGTTGGATTATCTACTGATCAAACTTTAATAAATAGTTATTTCTTAACTTATGCTTCTTTTTATAATGTTTTTTGAAACGGTGTCTATAATGTGTATGTGAAAGGGGTGGGTGGGTGGTGATGAACGGCGTGAGGTTTTTTTAAATTTAATTTTTTAAGTTATTTTATTTTATGTACTTCTTCATATTGTTTTGTAATGAGAGACTTAGTGCGATTTTTTCTCACGCCAGAGGGCATGACGCTCGTTGTGGGGCTAAATCTCTCTCTATATTATTAGTTGGGGATATTAAGAAAGAGAGAGAGAGAGACAGTGACTCTGGTCTCTACCTCTCTCTCTCTCTCTCTCTCTCTCTCTCTCTCTCTCTCTCTCTCTCTCTCTCTCTCTCTCTCTCTCTCCTCCTACTCTCTCTCTCTCTCCTCCCTCTCTCTCTTCTCTCTCTCTCTCCTCTCTCTCATCTCTCTCTCACTACGCCCAAGTAAAAAGACAATCGCGTGATAAGCCCTTAGTGCATTGACTGCCCTCTGGCGTGAAAAATATCGCCATAGGTTGACCAATTCTTCATGATTGTTTTCTCTCGTAATATTCGAAGAGCGCTGATGGAAAGCGCTCTGAGGATTTTTTTTATCATCGAAGACCGATAAATGTAGGGCGGCTATAGAATTTTGGGACTGGGCGAGATTATTATTATTATTGGTTTATTAGCACCTTCAATCTGGGGCGTGGCTGGAAAGTATATAAATGCCGGGCGGAGGCGGGGGGGCGGGGGGGGGGGGGCGGAGATGGATCAATTCTCCCAGGAAGTTCGCTCCACATGTTTTCGTCTTTTTCTTTTTGTAACTGGGGGTGAAAAAATACCCGTTAAAAATTCAAATGAGCGGGGTTTGGGGGTGGTGGGTTACCCCCTAAGAGAGGAAAATGATCAGAAACCCAATGAGTTCATTGAGGCATGTCAGTCGGTTCCTCGGCTATGGTCAGTATTTATGTACATACGGCGGACAATGAGAAGTGACACCACTTACATAGTACATCGGTTGCTTCCCCTGGTACAAGCCAGCAGCAAGCAGCTGAGCTTGTAATGAGTTTACTCGTTAGTCCTAGTAGTTTGTAAAATAGACGATTTTCGGAGAGGGGAAGGGTTAACCCTAGAGAGAGAGCACTTCGTGAAAATTAGAGTTGCTTGCCTCCATTACTCGGTCAAACACCATAGCAACAATGCAACAATGGCGTCGAAGCTTGAAACCACAGGATGCGAGTCAGCGACTTGCAAACTTTTTTTTTTTAAAAGAAAAAATTAGGGCTGGCCAGTGGCCACAAAAACTGATAAAACTTGCAAAATGTGACGTAAAAATATAAATGACATCAATTTTTTTTGAATGACGCACGGTGTTCTAAGTGCTGTATGTCTGCTCAAAACACACGAGTCGATAGGCTATGAGAGCTGATGGTAGAGTGGTAGAGTGACTTCCCCTGTTTGACCGATTGAATTAGGCAATATTACACCATGGAATTAGTCCCCTTAATTATTTCCGAGCAGTTCCTATTAGTACTACTGGTAGTATCTGCAGAGTTCTGTGTCCCGAAACGTTTGTTCGTGAATGACAACCGGTGTGGCATTCTCAAAATGGATTAATTTTTGTTCTCACCATGTGTGCGCATGTGCGAAATCGATCATGACGTACCATCAAATTTTATTTTGTGTGTATTCGGACACTAAATTGACCCTAAACCTATCCCTAACCCTATCCGTAACCCTAACCCTATAACCATCCCTAACCCTAACCCTAAGCCTATCCCCTAACTCTTGGCACATGCGCAGTGTGAGAGAGAGAGAGAGAGAGAGAGAGAGAGAGAGAGAGAGAGAGAGAGAGAGAGTGAGAGAGAGAGAGAGAGAGAGAGATAAATTGAGAGAGAGGGTGTATGTGTCACCGCGCGCGTATGTGTGTGTATGTGTGTGTGTGTGTGTGTGTGTGTGTGTGTGTGTGTGTGTGTGTGTGTGTGTGTGTGTGTGTGTGTGTGGTGTGTGTGTGCTGTGTGTGACTGACTGAAACTGAAGTGAAGCTTGAAAAAACTATTTTCCAAGGAAAAAGAGTTTAGGCATAGCCTATCTTCTAATCTGTCTGGAGTGAGAGAGAGAGAGAGAAGAGAGAGAGAGAGTGAGAGAGTGAGAGAGATGAGAGAGAGAGGGAGAGAGAGAGAGTGAGAGAGAGAGAGAGAGTGAGAGATAGAGAGTGAGAGAGAGAGAGAGAGAGAGAGAGAGAGACAGACAGAGAGACAGACAGACAGACAGAGAGAGCCGAGAGAAAGAGGAGAGGCAGAGAGAGAGAGAGAGAGAGAGGGAGAGAGAGAGAGAGGAGAGAGAGAGAGAGAGAGAGAGAGAGAGAGAGAGAGAGAGAGAGAGAGAGAGAGAGAGAGAGAGAGAGAAGAGAGAGAGAGAGAGAGAGAGAGAGAGAGAGAGAAACAGACAGACAGGGACAGGACAGAGAGAGAGAGAAACACAGGGGAGAGAGAGAGAGAGAGAGAGATGGAGGGAGGGAGGGGGGGGGGGTCTTTTTCTTCTTTTTTCGTCTTTGTAATATAGAGATAAAGTAGACATAGATAGACGAGAGAGATATATTGAGTTAATACGAACAGGTTCGGAAAAGAAACGAGCAAATCAAAAGATAGAGAGCAGATTGACTGATTAGGATGCCGTTTGATTGATTAAGATGCTGAATGATTGATTGATCGATTGATTGATTGATTGGTTGACCCCCTGTTTGTTGAGATTAAGTATGTCTCGTTCAGCTTCACTCTTGATTAAAAACAACAACAACCAACAAAATATTAACATCTATCGGAGATTTCAATTCACTCACACACCCCCCCCCCCACACCCCCACACACCCCTTGAGCGCAATACACAAACAAGACCGCATGAAGAAGTAAAAAGTGATGCTCTTCCTGAGGCTTTCTGCCTTTTGATCTCCCCATGTAGGCTTATATGCTCACCCCCCCCCCAATCACATCCCCTCCCCGACCCCCTACTCTGCCCTGGAGTAGCCAAGGCAGAGTCAGTCGAGCGTTTGTTGCTCCTTCACGCTCTATTAATCCCCGCCGGACACCTTTGATGAACAGAAGCACGCTTGGCTGAGTCGGGGGGGGGGGGGTCGTGACACGCGGGGTGAGGGGGGGGGGGGGGGGGGGGGGTGGGGGGGGTCTTAAGCCCCCCACCTCACCCGACTCCTCCCCACACTCCCACACCCGTCCCGCAATCCCTCCTTTTTTTTGGATCCCTTGCACTAACAAAATACATATTATAAGTAGGCCTACTGAGGGAGCTGCAGGAGAAGCCCCTTTGCCAAGGGTTGAGTTTCTCTAGACGACGGTCGCCGCGCGCATAACTGTTACGCCCAAAGGGGTCTAAGAAACACCGCTAACCGCGAATAACGTTAGCTAAATAAAGATAACTCTTAAGGCCGTGTACACACATAAGCGGATATTCCATGCGGAAACCCGTGCGCAATCCATAAATAAGTGAAACAAAGAAGGGAAAAGATTTGCGCACGTGTCCGAATTTCCCCTATTCGCGTAAACTTGTATCCTTCTTTCTTTCACTTATGTAAGGGTTTTCCGTACGGAACTTATGCGTCTAATGTGAAGCCGGCCTGATAGCTTACTCTTCACTTTCAGAGAGAGAAAAGAGTTGCTATCAATGGGGAGATAAATCATACCCCACTGACAGGTTGTACAAAATTTAATATTTCGATTTCATTGTCAGTCTATTTGTGTGCAGAAAATTAAGTTTGCACTACATTATGCCATCTAACACGATGAAAAATCAAGAAAGAGCACTCAAAAATACTTGTATTTGTTTACTTTGCTAAAATCATCCCATATATTTTCGCTGTAGAGTGAAGAATATTTGTCTGTATCAACTTTCTAGACTTTGTCTTCCATTTGTAAACAAAAAGTTACGTTCTCGCGAGAACTAATTTTACCCGGAAGTAAAAATAAAAAAATAAAAACTTTGCACATTTCCCATGATGCAACTAACAGTTTGCGGCGTGCTAGGGCACGAGAGAGAACAAAACGTTACGCGAACTATCGGCAAACGAAGGGTGTTTCTTAGACCGTTTCTGCCGATTTGCGCCCACGCTACGTAACGTTAGCCATTGTGAAACGGACCCCAGGTTTAGCAAAAGTAAAGGGTGTAACTGTAAGCGCCTTGTACGCAACATTTACTTCCATACCAAGGACATGAGATTTGTAGGACAAAAAAGAAAGAAGAAGAAAAAAGGAAAGAAAGAAAAGTGGTTCGTGTTTAACGTGGGTTTAACGCATGGTTGAGTCAGTGGTTTGTGACGTTTGTTTGTAGAAATTGCAGTACAGGTTTGTCATTTTGGGGTAGATACACACACACACACGCGCGCACGCACGCACGCACGCACGCGCGCGCACGCACACACACACACACACACGCACACACACACACACACACACACACGCACACGCGCACACGCGCACACACACACACACACACATGCGCGCACACACACACACACACACACACGCGCGCGCGCAGCACACACACACGCACGCACACGCATACACACACACACACACACACACACACGCGCGCACACTCACTCACACTCACTCACTCACTCACTCGCACACACATACACACACACACACAACCCACCACACACACTACTTCAGGAATCTTTCACCAAATAGAGGCATTCCAAGCGTTGATCGTCCCATGGATCAGATTTATTTTCCCTCTTGAAAACTGTCCTATATCATTCTATCCTGTAGAGTTTGTTGTTTTCTTCACAATACTCTCTCTTTACTAATAAACAACACATTGATCACACCAGTAACATTACTCTCTCTCTCTATCCTGTAGATTTAATAGGGTCACGAGTCAGTGTAAAGGTAGGTAAAACAACAACAAACAAACCACTAACAAACAACCAACAAAAAACGGTGGAAGAAGAAGAAGAAGAATTGGCCCCTTATTCCATAAATAAACTTACCCTTGACACAGTAAACTTGACAATTGGAAAGTTCAAGCCCCCACCCCCCCCCCCCCCCCCCCCCCCCCCCTTTTTAAAAAAAAGAAGCGAATTTGAGTCCTCGGGGGACTTTTAATCAGATTATCTTTTAGTTCACCGGCTTGCTTTGTTCCGTTACAATAATTACTCTTTAGTTCTCCGTGCATGTCGAATACTCTTCATGCAGAAAACAAAAATGCTATGGGTTGACCTGTTGATATTACCTGTTAGTTCTAGACCTACTAGACCACTTTAATGCCAAATACCAAAACACTCAGAGAAGTAGGGAAACAATTGAAGGGAGAATGGTATTTGTGTAAAGGGTTATCACCAACACTCTTAAAAAGGGCTGACCCAACCCACACGCCCAGTTATAGCCGTACGACTGTTCAGCTGTGACGACGTCTGTCAGGCATGATTCTGACGAAGTATTTATTGGAATTGAACAAAGGGGTGAATACTCTCTTTCTAATTAAACTCCCTCCACCAAAGTTGATTACGATACCATCACCTAGCAGTGCGTGGGTCAGAACGTGGCTGACGGGATGTCAGAACGTGGCTGACGGGATGTTTGGTATAGATACTATTAACTGTACTTACTGTAATCAAGAAAAGCCATGGTCAGAACCAAAGTGAGACAAGCAAAGCATTGGCCTCACTATTTCATTCTTTGAAGTACTATACTGTTGAAATGAATCTAATGAAATCTCACTATGATCTATCACTATAATCTCACAATGTCGTGATTTGCTTTGTTCTGTTTTTGTTTTAAATTAAATCTTTTCTTTTGGGTTTCAATTTCGACTCTTGTTTTAATTAAAGGCTCTTGGAAATGTCCCTCTTAGTCAGCCACACAGACAATAGGATGAAAGAGAGCGGGGAAAAGCCTACCTCAAAATAAAAAAAATTAAATTAAAAGGGGGAAAAAAAGAGAGAAAAGGAACAAGGCAAAAAGGAGGAAGGAAGGAAATAAGAAAAGAAAGGGTTAAAAATGAAGGCGGAAGTGGTGGTGGTTGCATGATGAGTGAGCAAGATAGCGGAGAGCGGATGAATGATTGGGTGTGGTGTGAGAGTTACATATTTGTGTTAATGTAAATTTATGTTTCATACTTTTATTTAATATTTTTATTTTACACGGTGGAAGACAAGTTTCCATGTGCGTTGTACAATGCCAATGGACAAGAAGAAACTTATGACTTATGACTTATCTTGCTGTGAACGTCTAACTAGTGTCCATTGGCGTTGTACAATGCCAATGGACAAGAAAAAAACTTATGTACTTATGACTTAATTTGTTGTGACAGTTCACTAGTGTCCATGTGCGTTGTACAATGCCAATGGACAATGAAGAAACCCTTTTTGACGTCTCACTACGTGGCCATTTGTTGTGCAATTCAACCGTCTCATAAAGAACTTTTGAGTCCATTGTGCGTCCTCACTAGTTCAATGACGTTGGTACAATGAAGAAGACTTATGACTTATGACTTATGACTTAATTTGTTGTGACGTCTCACTAGTTTCCATGTGCGTTGTACAATGCCAATGGACAATGAAGAAACTTATGACTTATGACTTAATTTGTTGTGACGTCTCACTAGTGTCCATGTGCGTTGTACAATGCCAATGGACAATAAAGAAACATTATGACTTATGACTTATGACTTAATTTGTTGTGACGTCTCACTATCCATGTGCGTTGTACAATGCCAATGGACAAAAAGAAACTTATGACTTATGACTTAATTTGTTGTGACAGTCTCACTAGTTTCCATGTGCGTGTACAATGCCAATGGACAATAAGAGACATTATGACTTATGACTTATGACTTAATTTGTTGTGACGTCTCACTAGTGTCCATGTGCGTTGTGCAATGCCAATGGACAATAAAGAAACTTATGACTTATGACTTAATTTGTTGTGACGTCTCACTAGTTTCCATTTTGTGCGTTGTGCAATGCCAATGGACAATAAAGAAACTTATGACTTATGACTTAATTTGTTGTGACGTCTCACTAGTTTCCATGTGCGTTGTACAATGCCAATGGACAATGAAGAAACTTATGACTTATGACTTAATTTGTTGGACGTCTCACTAGTGTCCATGTGCGTTGTACAATGCCAATGGACAATAAAGAAACTTAACTTATGACTTATGACTTAATTTGTTGTGACGTCTCACTAGTGTCCATGTGCGTTGTACAATGCCAATGGACAAATGAAGAAAACTTATGGACTTATGACTTAATTTGTTGTGACGTCTCACTAGTGTCCATGTGCGGTTGTGCAATGCCAATGGACAATGAAGAAACTTATGACTTATGACATGTAATTTGTTGTGACGTATATATTCACTAGTTTCCATGTGCGTTGTACAAAGCCAATGGACAATAAAGAAACTTATGACTTATGACTTAATTTGTTGTGACGTCTCACTAGTTCCATGTGCGTTGTACAATGCCAATGGACAATAAAGAAACTTATGACTTATGACTTATGACTTAATTTGTTGTGACGTCTCACTAGTGTCCATGTGCGTTGTACAATGCCAATGGACAATAAAGAAACTTATGACTTATGACTTAATTTTGTTGTGACGTCTCACTAGGGTTCCATGTGCGTTGTACAATGCCAATGGACAATAAAGAAACTTTATGACTTATGACTTGATGACTTAATTTGTTGTGACGTCTCACTAGTATCCATGTGCGTTGTACAATGCCAATGGACAATAAAGAAACTTATGACTTACTGGACCTTATGACTTACATTTGTTGTGACGTCTCACTAGTGTCCATTGTGCGATTGTACAATGACAATGGACAATAAAGAAACTTATGACTTATGACTTAATTTGTTGTGAAGTCTCACTAGTTTCCATGGCGTTGTGCAATGCCAATGTACAATAAAAAGCGTAAGACTTATGACTTATGACTTAATTTGGTGTGACGTCTCACTAGTGTCCATGTGCGTTGTACAATGCCAATGGACAATAAAGAAACTTATGACTTATGACTTAATTTGTTGTGACGTCTCACTAGTGTCCATGTGCGTTGTACAATGCCAATGGACAATAAAGAAACTTATGACTTATGACTTATGACTTAATTTGTTGTGACAGTTCACTAGTGTCCATGTGCGTTGTACAATGCCAATGGACAATAAAGAAACTTATGACTTATGACTTAATTTGTTGTGACGTCTCACTAGTGTCCATGTGCGTTGTACAATGCCAATGCCAATGGACAATAAAGAAACTTATGACCTATGACTTAATTTGTTGTGACGTCTCACTAGTGTCATGTGCGTTGTCCAATGCCAATGGACAATAAAGAAACCTTATGACTTATGACTTATGACTTAATTGCTCACTAGTTTCGTTGAATATATTCATGTAGACCTCAAAACGGACGAGTCAAATGAAATATGATATAGAAAAGCAAATATTTCACCAGAGTCGTGTGTGTGGGGTCATCTACAAAATAATGTAATGAACGAAATGATTAAAAGATTTCATCAGAGTCATCAAGTAGTCAGTACAGTTGGCGAACATGTAGATTTCGTCACCCTCCTCGTGTTTACGATCCTCAATCTCAAAGTCTGCTTCTTACAGTTTTATGAAAAGAATCCTAGGCTGATACTTATTTAATAAACCCTACTCCCCTTTTAAAGAAAAATGACAATGTTGATTTGTCAGTGAAAGTTTGTAATGCGAACATTTTAAGTGTGTGTGTGTGTGTGTGTGTGTGTGTGTGTGTGTGTGTGTGTGTGTGTGTGTGTGTGTGTGTTGTGTGTGTGTGTGTGTGTGTGTGTGTGTGTGTGTGTGTATCTACATGTTTGCCGTATTTCATGAGGTTCATGCCCCAGAAATGTCGCCGTTGTATAGTCGTAGGACTGCGGTTGGACGCGCGGATCGGCTCCTTAAGACGTAGAGAACACAGGTTGTTGGTAACTTTGGAGTTTTTGTGGTTTCAAGTAATGGGGGTCACTGTGCGTGCGTGTGTGTGTGTATAAACGATGGTAACGTGCGTAAGAAAAACGTCACGAGTTACGCTAGTAAATAGGTGTCCTAGAATTGTTGTGGCTTCCAGGAATGGGATCAACGTATTGTAGTAGGTACGTGTGTGCGTGTAAAAAGAAAAGTAAATAGGTCTAGTGCAAAAAAAAGTAACCTAGGTGAGTACGTGTAGTAGCATGTGTCTTAGAATTGTTGGGGTTTCCATTAATGTGGTCAGACTGCATTGTATGCGTGTGTGAGTCTGTCTCTCTGTGTGTTTCTCTCTCTCTCTCTCTCTCTCTCTCTCTCTCTCTCTCTCTCTCTCTCTCTCTCTCTCTCTCTCTCTCTCTCTCTCTCTCTCTCTCTCCCTCTCCCTCTCCCTCTCTCTCTCTCTCTCTCTCTCCCTCTCCCTCTTCTCCCTCTCTCTCTCTCCCCCTCTCTCCCCTCTCTCTCTCTCTCCCCCCCCCCTCTCTCCTCTCTCTCTCTCTCTCCCCGTTGGGATTCGATAGACTCTCCCCTCTCTCTCTCCTCTCTCCCCTCTCCCTCTCTCTCTCTCTCTCTCTCCCTCTCTCACCTCTCTCTCCACCCCCCCTCTCTCTCTCTCTCTATCTCTCTCTCTCTCTCTCTCTCTCTCTCTCTCTCACTCTCTCTCTCTCTCTCTCTCTCTCTCTCTCTCTCTCTCTCTCTCTCTCTCTGATTTCTCCCTCTCTCTCTCTCCTCCCCTCACCGTACTTCTTACTCGCTAAAAAAAGAGAAAAAAAAAACGACAGAGAGACAGAGAAGAAACAGCGTGCGTGTGCACCGTGATATGTGTATATGTGTGTGAGTGCATGCATATGCATGCATGCACGCGTGTCTCTGTGTATGTCCGTACGTGTGTGCGCGCGTGCATGTAGATCCGTGCGTTGTATGTGTGTAAGTGTGCGAGCGTACGCGTGTGCATGTGATTTTTTGATATATATATGAAAATGCTCAAAACGCAATGATCTCATTTCGTGTCAACTCCATTTGAAAAGATCTTTGACATAATACGAAGAACGAAACGTTTTATCATATTTTGTCATTGTCAGTATGCAAACGGGCCTTCCTGTGCCCTCGACAGTTAAACTACGCCTTTTCCCTTCAAATGCAGGAAATAAAGTCTGTTCTCTTCTGCCGAATGTCAAAATGTCATCCTCCTCGCTCGCTACCTCCCCCCCCCCCCCCCCTCCCTTGTCTCTTCTTTTTGGGAGGGGGGGGGGGGGTTGAGTGGTTGGGTAGAAGAAGCTGAATGTGAGGGATCAATGGTGTGGTATGTACGAACTATGGGATGATTAGTTATATTGTTAAAAACGCTCTCTCTCTCTCTCTCTCTCCCCCTCTCTCTCTCTCTCTCTCTCCCTCTGGAAGATCTCTCTCTCTCTCTCTCAAGCCTCTCTCTAGTCTCTCTGGTTGAAAACGCAATTATTATTCACGTTACATTCAAATAGACATAAAACACAACAGACTGAAGCAACAACAAGCGAAGCTTCTCTAGCGTGCTCAGTTAGACTACGCTCTTACACTCTCAAATGCATCTCTCTCTCTATTGGCGGAATTAAACGTCTCATCTCTCAAATGTACGAAAAAGAACTCTCTCCCTCTCCTCTCTGAAAATGAAATACTGGGTGGATGCAAAGTTGAATCAACACAGTATACATTATTTTTTTATCATTAGGAAAAGACGTGCAATACACAAACATAAACATAAATAATTCTATCGCATCGTATCACAAAGAGAGAGAGAGAGACGAGAGAGAGAGATAGAGAGAGAGCCGAAAGAGAGAGAGAGAGGGAGGGGGGAGTGAGACTAAGAGCTGATGCAAAATAATTAACGCTGCCTCTTGCTTCTCTCATTCACAAGTCCGTTCCCTGTGCCGTTGATATACATGCATAAGTATACACATCGCACAAGCTTATATATTGCACATGTTTTTTATTTATTATATTACAATCTAAATCTCTCTCTCTCTCTCTCTGGTTGGTTTAACGTCTAGTAAGGCGTAGCGCTTCAGAGGTCTCTTGTCTTTCTTCCTTTTTGTCATTCTCAA
>CM065695.1:6757181-6759681 GCA_017654935.2 Phymorhynchus buccinoides | reverse complement strand
CGCGTGTGTGTTTGAGATGGGTGGAAATCTGTTTAACGTCCTCCGGTCTGGAACGGACACATATGGGACACATTAGTAGATATAAAGATGGTGGGAACTATCCTGGAGGCAATGCCCGGAGGCAGTGCAACGCCAGGAAAGTCCCAAATTTCTAACAATGCAGATGTTTATGACGGAACTTCCAAAAGGTGGGGGAACTATTTGTACTGAAAGATTTCCCCGGTAGTAATTCAGATTTTACGTCCTCTCGACCCGGGAGGGCACGCGTGGAACATTTGTATTCTTATAGATGCATGTGTGTATAAGAGATGTTCTTGCTCAACTTACACACATTCTGGCCTTATTTTTTAGTAGACATAATGGCTCTCTGAATATAGGAATGGCAATCCAAGTCATCGATAAGGAGGCCTGATGTCGAAACAGAAACACTCACAATCTCTATTGTTGAAAGTTCGGAACTCTACTGGTGTTGCACTGCCTCCGGGCATTGCCTCCGGGACCGTTCCCGCCATCTTTATATCTACGATGTTCCATAGTATGTGTGTTCCAGACCGGAGGCCGTTAAACAGATTTTCTCTCTCTCGAAATAGAAACGATCATACTAGGAGAAAGGGACATTGTACGAATAACACAGGCAAAGAATTCTCAATTCTTCTTCTTCTTCTTCTTCTTCGATCGCCGAGACAGTTTCCAGTCGTATGAGCGTAGATGCGTCACTCATGCTGCCGTTATGCGCCTAATAAATAGTTAGGCCCAGCTGCATTTCCGTATCCGACTGGAGAATGTTTTTGTTTCTTGAACAAAAAGGCAGGAGAATGGACCAGTAAGACAGAAAGATAGTAGATGACTGTAAGCCAAGGGAAAAGGCAGGGTCAAAGAGAGCGACAGATTAAAGGAAGTTACAGGCACAGAACTTCCAGAAGGTTGTGGAAGTATTTGTACAAAAGACCCCGGTGTCCCCACGGTGAGGGGAGGGGAGTGTCTCAATTCAAAAGGTACACAACTCCCTATCATCAAGAACCTTACAGTACCAATTCTCCTAGCTCGGTGTAGATAGAGGGCCAAGAGGAACACACCCAAGTTCTTCCTTACTTTCAATTTTATTCTCTTTTATTATTGTTATTATTATTATTATCATTATTATTATTATTATTATTATCATCATTATTATTATTATTGTTGTTGTTGTTGTTATACCTCTCATGCTCACGCACAACACTAATTTTTGTTTACGCTTATCTTTGATTATGTGCGCTTCTGGTGTGCATAATATCTTTGTTCTAGATCTTGCTCGGGGGATTTATTCTTACCTGTCCTCCTTTATTCATTCTTCAAGCCACCCACCCACACTTTTACTTACATACTTGAGTATATCAAATACGTACACCTTAAATTTCTCTCTCTTCTCTCATTGAGATGTCTGTGTGCGCCCAAGTGCCAAGAAATGTTAGAGCACTCGGGGGTGTTTGCTCAGAACAAAGCCCGGTTTATTCGGGCTCTCAATGGGGCTTTGTATTTCTGTTTCAAAGATCCGATAATGCTTGAGGGGAAAAGGGGCTGGGTTTGTTTTCGAAGATCTGGGTCACTGTTTTGCATAACTCTCTCTGTGTGTCTCTGTCTTTGTCTCTCTGTGTGTCTCTCTCTTAATCTAATTATTATATATTAATATACTACCCCTCCCGCCTCCTCCCATAACAATGTATTGTGGCCCATGGCCGATGTACATTAAAATCTTTCTGAGTTCCGAGAGTTTCTCATATCGCTGGAGTCTCTCTCTCTCTCTCTCTCTCTCTCTCATCCTCTCTCTCTCTCCTCTCTCTCTCTCTCTCTCTCTCTCTCTCTCTCTGTCTCTCTCTCTCTCTCTCTCTCTCTCTCTCTCTCTCTCTCTCTCTCTCTCTCTCTCTCTCTCTCTCTCTCTCTCTCTCTCTCTCTCTCTCTCTCTCTCTCTCTCTCTCTCTCTCTCTCTCTCTCTCTCTCTCTCTCTCTCTCTCTCTCTCTCTCTCTCTCTCTCTCTCTCTCTCTCTCTCTCTCTCTCTCTCTCTCTCTCTCTCTCTCTCTCTCTCTCTCTCTGTCTCTGTCTGTCTCTCTCTCGTGTCTCTCTCTCTGTCTGTTCTCTCTCTCTCTCTCTTTCCCTCTCTCTCTGGTCTCTCCTCTGTCTGTGTGTCTGTGTCTCCTCCTCTCTCTCTCTCTCTCTCTCTCTCTCTCTCTCCTCTCTCTCTCTGTCTCTCTCTCTCCGTGTGTGTGTGTGTGTGTGTGTGTGTGTGTGTGTGTGTGTGTGTGTGCGCTGCGTGCGCGTGTGCGCGTGCGTGCGTGTGCGCGCGCGTGTGTGTACGCGTGTGTGTGGTGTGTGTGAATATGTGTGTGTGTGATGGAATGTTTTTTTGGAATGTTCTACAACAAAAGTGTTTTTTAATCAAAAAGTGTTTGTAACTGCTTTTTTGTTTTAACATTAACCAGCTTTCTGCTTCTTCTTCTTCGATCGCTCAGACAGTTTTCTGTC
>CM065695.1:6737181-6739681 GCA_017654935.2 Phymorhynchus buccinoides | reverse complement strand
CGGGACTTTCCTCGTATTAGTACATGCAAAAAATCGTCCCACTATATCTCTGTAGTTATTAATGTCCCAACATGAGGACTAAGGAGTTAAACCCAACACTAACTTTCACACTCAGAGAGAGAGAGAGAGAGCAGAGAGCGACAGATAAAAAAAAGAGAGACTCAATCATACTGTCTTGATTGCTATTAGAAATCGGGACTTTCCTTGAATTGAAGCCCATGCCATAATAAAGTCAAACCATCATGATTATTATGTAGTTATTACTTTACCTACTCATCTTTAGCATGCACATGATTTAAAATGAAAACTTTCATCAGAGAGAGAGAAGAGCAAGAGATGAGAGAGAGAGAGAGACATTACAAGATTCACTTTTAAGCATAAACGGTCTTGATTGCTAAAAGAAATCGGGACTTTCCTCGTATTTGCAGTACCCCCGTGATCGTCCCACCGTCTCTGTAGTTATTAATGTCCCCAGACTTTGAGGACGGAGGACTTTTACACGAGAACAGAGAGAGGAGAGAGAGAGACTGGAGATAGAAATCGAGAGAGAGAGATCGTAGAAGGACGAGAGAGAGAGAGAGAGAGAGAGAGAGAGATTGTTTCCATCTACTGTTTAAAATTTTGGGGGGTCTAAATTGCAATTCATAGTAAATGCATAAGCTTAGCAACGTCGATTTGTTACCTCAGTGCTCCACTAAATGTAGATTGGTTTCTGCCGGTTATTTCGCGGAAATAAGAAGGCATTCCTTCCTTCCTTCCTTCCTTCCTTCCTTCCTTCCTTCATTCCTTCATTCCTTCCTTCCTTCCTTCCTTCCACCTTCCTTTCATTCCTTGACTATTCTTTCATTCTGAAATTCAGTGCCTTATTCAAAGAAAATTCATTAAGCCATGTCGTGACCTCAGGTCACTGTGGTCAAAGTCTCTAAAAGTTTCTTCATGCATTGAATTCCTGTCCTTCAAGCGCGAAAATCGCAATAGTTTCCTGGCACTTCCTTCATTTCATTCATTTATCCTTCCTTCCAATCATTCTTCCTCCCCTCATTCCCTTCAATAATTCCTTCCTGTCATTCAGAATGTCATTCCTTCCTTCCTTCGTAACTTCCTTATATCCTTCCTTCCTTCAGGAACATTTAAAACTATCATTCCTTACTTAATTCATTCCTTTCAAAAGAATCCTTCCTTCCTTACTTCCTTCGTTCCTGTTCCTTCCTTCCTTCATTCATTATTCATTCCTTCATTTATTCCTTCCTTCCTTCCCTTTTTCCTTCCTTCCTTTCTTCCTTCCGTTTGAGTGACCACAGTCACATTTGACTATTCTGTTGCTGAAAAAAAGCGCCTTAGGAAAGAAAAATCCTAAGCCACGTGACCCAGGCACTGTGGTCAAAGACTCTAAAAGTTTGTGGCTTGAGCCAGAAGAAAAAAAGAGAAGGCTGGGAGACACAAACTGTGCTTTGAAACTGACATCTTTCAAGGTCTAGTGAAATTCTTTCAACTTGATTGATACTTTTCCCGTGAGGCTATGGAGCAAAACACCTTTGAAACATTTTAGTTCCGTTGCGTTTAACAAAGAAATAGTCCCCATTGATGTTATTGGCATAAATTATATATAGGCCTATTTTTTTTGCCTGTGGTTAATGCACCACGAAACTGTCGCAAACAGGTAGTTTATAGACACCCCAGCATGTTGACGACTCTCTGTCTCAAAGACTGGTTCTTTCAGTTTTTCATATACAATCCTAGGCTGATCCTGTCCCTATCCCTTTCCTGAGAATAGCGGAATTCTGCTTCTCGGTGAACATTTTCAGTGGCAAAACATTAGTAGTGGTGGTGGTGGTGTGTTGTGTGTGTGTGTGGGGGGGGTCTCTAAATACTACTTTGTCAAAACTTTTGTTCCCCTATTCCAAAGCCATTGTGTGTGTGGGGTTTTGGGGTTTTGTTTTGGTATTTGATATATTCAAGTCACAAAGACTTATATCTCTGTGAAATTCGGGGCTGCTCTTCCCCCGGAGAGCGCATCGCCGCAAGCGCAGCGCCCTTCCCTACCCAATTAAAAAAACAATTTGCGGGGGGGGGGGGGGGGGGGGGGGGGGGGGCGCAGAATTGGGAAATAGCTATCAATTTGGCCATGCCAGGCAGCGGGATTTCTCCCTGCTCTTACCGACTTTCAACTGCCGTGGGATTTTTAATTTACGTGCGTAAAGCCGCACGGGTCAGACTAGCTTTAGGTCCCCATCCTGAAGGACTGGACGTTCAGTTCGATTTTCCTGTCGGAACTAGAAAGAAAGGACGAGGAGGCCGGGATTCGAACCCGTGTCAACTAACGCTGCAGTCACGCATTACATTTGGCAGGCGAACGTCTTAACCACTCTGCCACCTTTCTCCAGGACTAGTTAATAAAAATCTAAGTTGATTTTTATTTTATTTTTTTTTGGGTGGGGGGGAGCACTAAAGAAGTTCATAAAAGACACTTTTTATTTCATTGATCAAACTTCATGAACTG
>CM065695.1:6727181-6729681 GCA_017654935.2 Phymorhynchus buccinoides | reverse complement strand
TGTTAATGGGATCACGAACGATAACCCTATCAGCCCAGCTCGCCATACCTCTTTCAGTTGTCTGTCTTATTTACATTACAGTGTCTTTGTGCTCACTAAGCCATGACGTCAGCCTGTGAGACTCAGTGCTTTAGCAGCTACATCGATTTCTCGACGAAGATGTAGATTCACACCCTCCCGCTCAATTTCTCGGTTCTTTCCGTGTAGATTGAGCACAACCCTTTCACCGCCAGCCATAATAATATTTCAGCCAAAACTTTCCATTAAATTTACCTGGGTAGAGAACAAAATCCATCGGAAGTATTGGGGATTCTTCTGTGATATAAAATAAGGTCTACCCTTACTTCCCAAAACTAAGACAATAGGGTCTTTGGATACTAGACCCCAGTTTGATGTCTTTTAGTGACATAGGTGTTATAATCACTGTGGTGCTAAAATGCGACTTTGGCGGCGAAAGGGTGAAACTATATTTTCCCCCTAATCATTAATGTTACGGTTGTAGCGCGCATGCGTATTATTGCGGTGACCGGGACTTATTTCACACCGGGAAATATTTTTCGTGACACCGGTTACCCCCCCCCCCCCCCCCCCCCCCCCCAACCCTTGGATTCAGTTCGTCTGACACTAATCCCGGAACGTGAGAAAGCATTCTGTCATTGGTGACAAAATTGAGATATTACGATTGTGTTTAAAGACTAAGAAAGAAAGAGAAGAAAGAAAAGAAAGAAAGAAAAAGTTGAAAGGGGCACCCTGACGGATGAGTTTTTTTGGCAAAAAAACACGTCGAGATCACCAGGTAAACACCCTTTACAGAGATCGCAACACTCGCTTTGCTCTGGTTAAGTTTCCTAGAAATCAAACCGTCAAATCCGGCGATTCCTCCTTGGCGGAGGTGCTGGAAGTAAAATTCTTTCTTTCTTAATGGCTGCCTGAGTTT
The DNA here is from genome assembly GCA_017654935.2 of Phymorhynchus buccinoides. Taxonomy (NCBI): domain Eukaryota; kingdom Metazoa; phylum Mollusca; class Gastropoda; order Neogastropoda; family Raphitomidae; genus Phymorhynchus; species Phymorhynchus buccinoides. Next base: position 6,728,744 of record CM065695.1, on the reverse strand, counting down.
AGACCAAATCGTTTGCACGAAAGTTCCACAATGCAAGCCTTTTTTTGTCTTACATTTTATACAGTTTACCAAAAAGGAGTTTCGCTCCCAACAAAGGAAATATCCCCCCCCCCCCCCCCCCCCCCCCTTTCTTTCTTTCTTTTTTACTGCACTACAAAGAAGAAAAAGCTTCAACCACAATGAGTGGCCTCCACCCACCCCATCCAAAATGGCTTCTCTGTCTCTCTCCAGCATCTCCGCCAAGGAGGAATCACCGTTTTGACAGTTTCACTTTGATTTCTAGGAAGCCAGAGCAAAGTGAGTGATCCGATCCTTGAAAGGGCTGTCTTTCTGGTGATCTCGACGTGTTTCTTGCAACAACAAAAACTCATCCGTCAGGGTGCCCCTATGAAGGTGTCTGCGTCTACTACGTCGTAGCGCCTTAGTCCACTCACGCGATCTTTCTCTCTTTACTGTTAACATTATAGCTCCATTTCTTGTTTGCTTTGTTGCTTTGTTCCTCCTTCTTAAATCCACCTTTATCTGTCCCTCCCCTTCTATAACACACACACACGGACGCTAGCGCTTGCGCACAGACGCACGCACGCACGCACGCACGCATACGCACGCACGGACGCACGCACGTAGACACACGCACGCACTCGCGCACGTAAGCCTACGCACGCGCGCACACGCGCGCACATGCACACACACACGCACACGCACACACGCACGCGTTCTTCTAGAACTGTATGGCCAGCAAAAGTCCGACATTTACGCGGTATCCGAGTACACTTCGGGCCTTAGCGCATAGATTGATAGCTATCACACTTTGCCGCGTCCCCTTTGTAAGTAACGCTGTCCATTGTTCGCTGTGTGAAGGCTGCCGTGTGAATAGTCTCTGACCGGGGTTCGTCCGGGGTTCTCTCTATTAATTTTGTCATGCGCAGGGAATCCAATGTTAGAGTACACCAATTTTTTGTATGCATCACTGAACTGTCTCGTTGTTTTTTCCTATAGCGATTTTGAATTGTTTTTCTTTCTTTCTAACTTTCTGTATCTAACGGTTTTAATCTGCTTTCCTTTCTTCTTCTTCTTCTTCGGTCGAGAGGACGTAAAACACCAAAATTCATTCATTATTATTCTTCTTCTTCTTCTTCTTCTTCTTCTTCTTCTTCGTCGTCGTCGTCGTCGTCGTCGTCTTCTTCTTCTGTCATTTATCCTCCCATCTCTCTCTCTGTGATTTGGTGTCGGTGAACTGTGGTTTGTTGTCTTGGGTAATAGATCTTGGTTTTGTCTGAAATTGTCCTTTTTTGTGAGTTAGCAGGGTAACTTTGAGACAGTTTTTGTCAAAAAGGAATTCTTTCACACAAACAAAAGTGTTTTTAATATGCTTCTTCTTCCTTTTCTGTCAAGTTTTCATTCCCCTAATTTTCATCCTTTTCTGGATCTTGCTCTTTTTGTTGTTGACGATTTTGTATTTTATTTCCAAACATTTGTCTAAATCAAGTATTAATGTATCTTTCTGGGATTCCGGGGCCGTTTCTTTTTTTCCAACTTTTATGCCTTTTTTCAAAAATAGTT
>CM065695.1:6719681-6722181 GCA_017654935.2 Phymorhynchus buccinoides | reverse complement strand
TCAAAGAGAGTGGCAGATGAGGAGAAGTTACAAGCACAGAACTTCCAGAAGGTGGGGGAACTATTTAGACAAAAGACCCCCGGTATCCCCACGGGGGGGACAGTAAGCAAAGGGAAAAGGCAGAGTCAAAGAGAGTGGCAGATGAGGAGAAGTTACAAGCACAGAACTTCCAGAAGGTGGGGGAACTATTTAGACAAAAGACCCCCGGTATCCCCACGGGGGGGACAGTAAGCAAAGGGAAAAGGCAGAGTCAAAGAGAGTGACAGATGAGAAGAATTTACAAGCACAGAACTTCCAGAAGGTGGGGGAACTATTTAGACAAAAGACCCCCGGTATCCTCACGGGGGGGACAGTAAGCAAAGGGAAAAGGTAGAGTCAAAGAGAGTGACAGATGAGAAGAAGTTACAAGCACAGAACTTCCAGAAGGTGGGGGAACTATTTAGACAAAAGATCCCCGGTATCCCCACGGGGGGGGGGGGGGGGGGGGGGGGGGGGGGGGGGGGGGGGGGGGGGGGGGGGGGGGACAGTAAGTAAAAGGGAAAAGGCAGAGTCAAAGAGTGGCAGATGAGAGGAAGTTACAAGCACAGAACTTCCAGAAGGTGGGGGAACTATTTAGACAAAAGACCCACGGGGGGCATTGCTCTTTAATGTTACTGGTTTTCTTTCCCCCTTCCCCTTGCAGCACCATGGACTGGGTACAGCAGGCGGGTGGAGCCCCGGACCACGAGCTGCCCTACATCCTGAGGCAGTGCCTCATCGCCACCGAGTACACCGTGCGCCACCTGCAGTGGGAGGACACTCTCACCCAGCGGGCAGGAGTTGCATCCCCTCGGCACTCTCTCCTCCCGAGGGACCCAACTCTTCCTCCCTCACAAAGAGGAGGAGGAGGTAGAACCGTCTCCCCTGGAGTACATTCTGACGGGTGCGCGGAACACGGTGTTTCTCAACGATCTCAAAGAGCTGCTTCGTCGTTACAATGCGAAACTTCAAGTTCGTTACGAAGTAGATTTCGGAGTTCTTCCGAAAGCGAACTTCCGAATTCTTCCCACAGCGGACTACCGAGTTCTTCCGAAAGGGAAAATCCATGTTCTTCCCGTAGTGGACTACCTCCTTCTTTTCCAGGCTCTCCTTCAGGATTGCATTCTGTAGTAGAACAACGACAACCTCAGGCGTTTCCATCTTCTGAAGAACGCATGTCTTCTTTCTCGTGTTATCCAACACAGCAACGACGACATTCAGAACTCTCTACTTCTTCTTCCTCGCACGATTCCCCGGGATTCGCTTCTGCATCCCCAAGAACTTCCAACTGTGCCGCTACTTCTTCAGTGTCTGGTGTGGAACGTCCTCGGAGGAGTACCGGGAGTGATAGTGATGGTGCGTTGGTGGGGGAGAGGGAGGGGGAGAGCTCTCGGAGAACTAGTGGCGGTGGTGGTGGTGGATACCCTAGTGGTGCGGTGGGTGAGGGTGGGAGTGAAGGGAGGGGCTCGGTGTCTTCAAGGATATCTGGTGATTGTGGAGACAGTTCTTCTTCTTCTTCCGCTGCTCCTCCTCTTCTTCCGCCGAGGCTTTCTTCATCACCGGGTATGTTGCCTGTTTTGTTGTTGTTGTTGCTCTTTTTGTTATGTTTCTCTTTTTCAGGCCCCTCAATTTCAGATTGTCCAATTTAGTCGACAGAAACTGGTTGAGGTTTGTGGGTTTTCACTCCAAACTCATTTCGTGCATGCACGCGCGCACTGTGTGTGTGTGTGTGTGTGTGTGTGTGTGTGTGTGTGTGTGTGTGTGTGTGTGTGTGTGTGTGCTTGTGTGTGTGTGAGTGTGTGTGTAAAGCGACAGTAAAGCAAGGGGAAAAGGCAGAGTCAAAGAGAGTGACATATTAGAGGAAGTTACAAGCACAGAACTTCCAGAAGGTGGGGGGACTATTTATGCAAAAGAACCCCCCCCCCCCGGTATCCCCACGGGGGGTACAAACCAACGAAACTGAAATCAAATTTGTGCTGTAGCATAATAATATTGGTACAAACCAACTAATAGCTGAACAAACAAACAAACTAAAATGTTAACGTCTGTCTTCACGTTGGCATTGAATGTGAGAACAAACTGTACAAGAACAATCAGTATTTGTCACCAGCAAATCAGATTTGAATACAGTAACTTCTTCTTCTTCTGCGTTCCTGGGCCATAAGGCCATAATGGATACGTATGTGTCCGTTTCCCAGTTTTCACTGCTGTCCTCGCTGCATTCAGCCGACACATTCCGATTTCGGAGGAGCTCAAAGAAGAAAACTATATATATGGAAGATTTTTTGGTGGAAAAATGGCAGGAGAATGGACCGGTAAAGGCAGAAAGATAGTAGGTGACAGTAAGCAAAGGGAAAAGGCAGAGTCAAAAGAGATACAGATTAGAGGAAGTCACAAGCACATAACTTCCAGAAGGGGGAACTATTTGTACGGAAGACCCCCTGGTATCCCCACGGGGAGGTGAATGCAGTAACAACAGTTA
>CM065695.1:6687181-6707181 GCA_017654935.2 Phymorhynchus buccinoides | reverse complement strand
GTGTGCGTGTGTATGTATGTGTGTGTGTGTGCGTGTGTATGTATGTGTATATGTATGTGTGTGTGTGTGCGTGTACATGTGTGCGTGTGTCCGCGCGTGTGTGCACTGTGTAAGGTTGTAGGGTGAAGGCGCAGAGGCTCGAGAGTGAGACAGGAATTCCGTACTACTCATTGGAAAAGAATTAACTTTGGGGATGAGTTGTGGATTACCAGTCAAACCCCTCGGTCTGAGACACCCTGACCTCAGCTGTTGGAAATCCCTACCTTCTTGGTCCGCCCCTGAATCTTCATAATTACGCAAAGTGTATGATTGCCCTCTACACCTAAGATGGTTCTGTGAATAGTCATTTGAGGATGGAAGGTGGCGGAGTGGTTCGCCTGCCAGTTTCTATTTGTGAGTGACCCGTGTTCGAATCCAGGCCTCGCCCTTTCTTTCCAGATCGACAGGAAAATCGAACTGAACGCCGAGTCCTTCGGATGGGGACTTAAAGCTAGTCTGACCAGTGCGCGTTACGCGCGTAAACATCCCACAGCAGTTAAAAGTCGGTAAGAGCATGGAGAAATCCCGCTGCCTGATATGACCAAATTGATTGTTAGATTCCCCAAATCAACACCCACCCCCTCCTCCTCACCCAGTCCGGTACCCATCATCCCCCCCCCCCGAAAAAAAAAAGAAAAAAGGGTGGAAGGCGTTTGCAGCGACGCGCTCTCCAGGTGGGAGCAGCCCGAATTTTACAGAGACAAGTCTCTGTGACTAGAACATACCGAACACCAGAATACAAATTATGATATGGTAAAGCCCAGTGCACATGAGATCCACAATGCGCAAGTTGCAAGTTCTGTACGGAAGCACCATTCACTTACATTTTATTTTTTTAAAGAAGAAATAATCGGATGAGTGTCATCGTTTGCTTATTTCTTATATAACGAATGAGGTTTCCATATTATGGAACTTGCGGATTGCGGCTGTAATGTGCAACAGTTCTAATAATATAATTGTGTATTATTATTATTCGTTCGCTCAGACAGTTTCCTGTCATATGAGCGTTGATGCGTCATGCTGCCGTTATGCGCCTAGCTAAGAAATAGTTAGGCCCAGCATGTCCGACTTCGGCTGAAGAAATCTTTGTAAGAATTTATAGAAAAAAAAAGGCAGGAGAATGGACCAGTGAGATAGAAAGATAGCAGATAACAGTAAGCAAAAGGGAAAAGGCAGAGTCAAAGAGAATGACAGAACTAGAGGAAGTTACAAGTACAGAACTTCCAGAAGGTGGAGGAACTATTTGTACAAAAGACCCCCCCGGTATCCCCACGGGGGAAACTGTATTATGAACGATGGTAATCATTACTAACAGCATTGAAATGTTCTTTCTACACCCCCACACCACCCCCCACACCACCACCCCACACCACACCACCCCCCACCCCACCACCCCCCACACCACCCCCCCACCACACCCCCCACAGAAACTGGAGCCCTTCCTGACCAGCTGCTGCGCGGTGGCCCAGTTCCTGGTGGGGGTCATGCAGGAGGTGGCCAGCGCCGAGGTCCTCCCAGCCACGGCCTCCGCCACCCGCGACCTCATCGCCCGCCACCAGCTCAAGGTCAAGGCCGCCTTCGGGGACCCCCGCCTCCTGTCGGTGCGGGAGGACGGCGAGATGATGATGAGCTCCCTGAGGAGGGAGGAGAGCTCCTGCTGCCACTCTCCGGATTATGTGTGAGTTGCTTGAGGATTTGTTGGGGCGGTGGGTGGGTGGGTGGATGCCTCGTGCGTCCGTACGGGGAGCTGGATCGGAAGACCCCGGCCCCCGATTCCACCACGAGTCTCTCCCTGTGGGGATACTGGGTGGGTGGGGGTCTTTCGTAAAAATAGTTCCCCCACCATCTTCAGGGTCAGGATCAGGATCACAGACCTGTTTACTGTACTCTTTTCGAGTAGTATTCTACTCAATTTGGACCTCTACTACTCTTCAGAATTGAAAATAATGCTCTAATTACTCATTTTCAGTGAACATTATTTGATGGTTTAATGAAGAGGACTACTCATTTCACACCAAAGCTACTCATTTCAGCTATCCAGACTACTCAAGACTTGTGAAGGGGGTAAACAGGTCTGGGATCAGGATCGATACATCGATGCATCGCAGGTGCCAATACTGGCAATAGTCGCGACGGAACTAGGAGGGTGCATGTACCCACAGAAAATATAGAAATTCTGTGCTTCTGTAACTTCCTCTAATCTGCCACTCTCTTTGACTCTGCCTTTTCCCTTTGCTTTCTATCATCTATCTTTATGACTTATTGGTCCATTCTCCTGCCTTTAAAAATAAAAAAATCTTCCAAATATGTTTTTTCTACTTTGAGCTCCTCCGAAATCGGAATGTGTCGTGTTGGCTGTATGCAGCGGGGAGACCAGTGAAAACTGAAAACCTTACCCATTATGGCCATACGGCCTGGGAATGCAGAAGAAGAAGAAGATTGATGATTGTGGAATATGTTAGCTTATTGGAGCGAGGAGATAGGAGGGGATGTGCCCTAGGCAGGGGGGGGGGGGGGGGGGGGGGGGGGTGTAGCTAGACTGCACCTTTGCTCAAACATTTAACCCAGCCCGCCAGGATAGCAAAGCTGCCAGTTCTGCTATCCAGAACTTGTGGTCGGAACTTGGCTGACTGGCGTACATATAGAGGGGGACAACTGTGGTTCGTTGTGTTTTTTCTCTTCCCATGCTGGTTGCTTCCCTTGTGTTGACCAGCATTACTTTTGAAGAGTCGCTGTTGTCACTAGGAGCATTAAAAGGTGGAGATACCTGGGGTCTTTTGTATAAATAGTTCCCCCACCTTCTGTTTTTTGTATTCTTATTTTGTAAAGTGGCTATATATCGTACTTTGTGCACCCCCCCCCCCCCCCCCCCCCCCCCCCCCCCATTTATTTTAAATGTTCTTCAGTTTATCTAAAGGAGTTTCGCTCGCAACAAAGGAAATAGCTTCATTTTATTTTTTACTGCTCTGCAAAAAAGAAAAAGCTTCAACCACAATGGGTTTGGCCTCCACCCACCCCATTCAAAATGGCTTCTCTCCAAGGAGGAATCGCCGATTTGACGGTTTGATTTCTGGGAAACCGGAGCGAAGTGAGTGTTGTTGATCTCTGGTAAATGGTGTTTTCATGGTGATCTCGACGTGTTTCTTGCAAAAGAAACTCATCCGTCAGGGTCCACCTTTAAGTACAAGATTGCCTAAAAAGTGTTAGTAGGGGAAGACGGGGTAAAAAGCCCATGCCAATTATCTCATGAAATAAAGCAAATTTCAGTCACATTTTCCACATGAGATGAGTGTTCGTCTCATGGGCAATATGTGACTGAAATTTGCTTTATTTCATGAGATAATTGGCATGGGCTTCTTACCCGCCCATGGGCTTTTTACCCCGTCTTACCCTCCCAACATAATCCGTGCGTGCGGGTTTTCAATTTCAGCCACGCCGTGGAGAAGGTGAGCGAGTTGTACCAACAGCTTCAGGACACCTCAACAAGGCTGTCCCAGATCGCGGAGGAACGGTTACAACGTCTACAGCATTGCCTACAGCTCAGGGGATTCGAGGAGGAATGTGAAAAGGTAACTTTTAGTATGCTTTTTTCCCCCCGTGGGGATGCCGGGGGGGGGGGGTGTCTTTTGTATAAATGGTTCCCCCACCTTCTGGAAGTTCTGTGCTTGTAGCTTCCTCTAATCTGTCGCTCTTTGACTCTGCCTTTTCCCTTTGCTTACTGTCATCTACTATCTTTCTGCCTTTCCGGTCCATTCTCCTGCCTTTTTTTCTTTTCTTCAAGAAACGCTTTCAAAAAGATTTCCTCCTCCAGCCAAAGTCGGACTTGCTGGGCCTAACTATTTCTTAGTTAGGCGCATGACGGCGGCATGACGCATCTGCGCTCATAATTGACAGGAAACTGTCAGAGCGATCGAAGAAGAAGAAGGATGCTTTTTTCTTCTCCATGAAGACGGAGTGTGGCTTGCTCGCGTGGCGGGGTAATCAGAAACGGGTCACACGCGGTAATGTTCTCATCTGTAACTGATGTACTTGTTAACCCTTTCACTGCCAGCCATTTGTCAGGGAAAAAAACTCCATTAAGCTTAACTAGGTAGAGAAAAAGAAATCAGCAATATTGGGTATTCCTCTGTGACATGTATTGGGTATTCCTCTGTGACATGTATATAACAATTATGCCTATCCTTGCTTCCCAAAATTAAGAAAATTGGGTCATCGAATAACGGGCCCTGATTTGATGCCTTTTAGTGACATGGGTGTTAAACCATTGTGGTGCATAAATGCGACATTGGCAGCGAAAGGGTTAATGTACCACAATGTTCAAGCGCTTCCGCTGTTGGGATGATCCCTGGAGTCTTTTAGCCAAGGTAAGCCAACAACAGCAACAACAACAGGATGCTTTTGTTTTTATGTCTGCTTTATCCAGTGTATGCTCGCATGTCTGCTCCATCTTACATCTGCGACAATATTGATTTCTGTCTATGCGCCAGCTCGCACACTAGTACGTTCAGTTTCTGACCCTCTTTCTCTCTCCAGATCCCTAGGTATAAGCTTTCAACTGTTGGTCGGCGCTCTTTTGCGGTTTCAGGACCGACATCTTGGAACAAGCTTCCTCTCTCCCTCCGTCAGTGACCAACCCTCTCTGCCTTCAAATCAAATATCAAAACCCACCTGTCCCCCCGTCTATGAAACTCTCTCTCTCTCTCTCTTCCTGGTGTCTGTGTTACATTCATTCACGCTCAATTATGGACGCACATGCATATATATGCGCGAGCACAGTTGCACGCTTTCACACGCACGGGCGCACACTCGCACACACATGCACACACACACACACACACACACACACACACACACACACACACACACACACACACACACACACACACACATACATGCATGTGCACACACACATGCACACACACATGAACACACACACACACAAATCGTGCACGGTCACGCGTGCACACAGAAAAAGATAGACAGAGAAAGAGAGAGATTGTGCCGGAGAGCAGAGGGAGAGATAGAGCAGCAGAAAAACAGACACAGAGGCGAATCTGGTGTGTGTGTGGGGGGGGGGGAGCTTACACGGGTTCAGGAACCCACCAACCAAGCCACTGTAACACCCCCCCCCCCTTCTTCACTGACTGATCCGCCCCTGAGACAGATGGGCAGACACACACTTCAAAGAGAGACGGAGATCATAAACGTGTTAGTAAGATCGTAGGGGGTGAGGGGGGGGGGGGGGGGGGGGGGGTGGGGGGGGGGAACGGAGATCATAAACTAAAAGCCGGAGGGGGAGGTGGGGGGGGGGGGGGGGGGGGGGGGGTGGGGGGGGGGGGGGGGGGAGGGGGAGGGGGATGGTGCAGACAACAAGGTAACTAACTAAACAGCCCAAAGCCAGGGGAATGAACTCTGGTTCAATCACCACGCTTCGCTCCCCTGTGGGGAATAGAATGGAGAGAGTGATTGAGGTCTTATATTAGGGGAAAGGTGGTGGGGGTTGGGGGGGGCAGGGGGTAGGTGTGGGTGCTGACTGATAATGAGTTTGAGTCTTGTATTAGTTCTGCAGATATATCCTCTCTCCCTCTCTCTCTCTCTCTCTCTCTCTCTCTCTCTCTCTCTCTCTCTCTCTCTCTCTCTCTCTCTCTCTCTCTCTCTCTCTCTCTGACAGATTGGAAGACTAGGCGTTGCCTAAAATCTTTATCCTTGAAAAATAAAGTTCAAGTTTTCAAGTTTTCTCTCTCTCTCTGTCTCTCTGTGTCTCTCTCTCTCTCTCTCTCCTCTCTCTCTCTCTCTCTCTCTCTCTCTCTCTCTCTCTCTATTAGTATTATGTCATTCTCTATGTCCCAGCTCGCCAACTACGTTTGTCTTCTGATTCTCGTCTCCTTTCCATTCCCTCCATCCGTCTCAAATCTGCTGGCCAACGTTCTTTTTCTTGTCAAGCACCATCTCTGTGGAATTCTCTGCCTTCTCCTCTCCGACACTCCAACTCAGTCTCATTCAAAACCTCTCTTAAAACCCATCTTTTTCCTGCTGCGCCCTAAATATTTGATCAGTTGTCTATCGTTGTGTGCACGTGAGGGAAGATTGAATAAGAGGTTTGTGCTGTGTTTTTTGTGGTGCGTGTGTGTGAGTGTGTGTGTGTGTGTGTGTGTGTGTGTGTGTGTGTGTTGTGTGTTGTGTGTGTGTGTGTGAGCATGCATGTGTGCATACATGTGTGCTTGTGTGTGTTTTGGTTTTGTGGGTTGTGTGTGCACGCATGTGTGTGTGTGTGTTTGTGTACGTGTCTGTGTGTCTGTCTGCGTGCGTATGTTTTTGTGTGAGGGTGTTTGTGTATGTGTGTTGGTGTATGTGGTCAGTCCATGCGGCTCGGTTGCTGTGGCTTACCGAATGGGGTATGAACGAGTTGGCGTCGATAAATATGTGTGTTTATGTGTGTGTGTGTGTGTGTGTGTGTGTGTGTGTGTGTGTGTGTGTGTGTGTGTGTGTGTGTGTGTGTGTGTGTGTGTGTGTGTGTGTGTGTGTGTGTGTGTGTTAGAGAGAGAGAGAGAGAGTTGCTTTGTATATGCGCTGTTGTTGGTTAATGCTGTTTTGTTGTCCGTTGATGAATCATTGATTGTAAAGCGCTTTGGGCTCATCTGAGGTAAAGCGCTATATAAATGTACAATTATTATTATTATTATTATGACAACTACAATTTGTTCTGTCACTTTTTTGTATCTCACCTCCAGGCCTAATCATTAAACAATTTGTTCATTCGACAATTTGTTCATTGCTCTCTCTCTCTCTCTCTCTCTCTCTCTCTCTCTCTCTCTCTCTCTCTCTCTCTCTCTCTCTCTCTCTCTCTCTCTCTCTCTCTCTCTCACACACACACACACACACACACACACACACACACACACACACACGCAAGTAAGCGTGCATTCATGCATGCAACCACGCGTGCACACATACATACTCATACATGCACACGCTTAACGCACACACACACACACATACACACGCACGCATGTACGCACACACACGCGTGCGCATACACATACACACACACGCGCGTATTCTCTCTCTCTCTCGCCCCTCTCTCTCTCTCTCCCTCTCTCTCCCTCTCCCTCTCTCTCCCTCTCCCTCTCCCCCCCCCCTCTCTCTCTCTCTCTCCCTCCCTGCCCACACACAACCCCCTCCCCTTCACCTTGCATTGCACCAGTGCCAGAGAGCGAATCTAAAAAACTGAGAAGTGTACCGGTAAAAACGGGTACAGGTGTTGCTTGAATATTGAAAGATTGAAAGGCTCAGTGTCAGCACAGAGAGAGGATCGGTGGTTCTAGGATTTTACCTCTGTTTATCTTATCAGGTTGGAAACAGAAGGTGTGTGTGGTGTGGGGGGGTAGGGGGTGGGGTGGGGTATGTGAAACGGTGGTGGTGGTTGAACTTATGGTTTTCGGTGCAGTGACTTTGAAGTGGTTATTAATTGTACGTATGCCTGTTTATTTGATGTCTGACAGTTTATCTCCTTGTCTGTCTGTCTGTCTGTCTCTCTCTCTCTGTCTCTGTCTCTGTCTGTCTCTCTCTCTCTCTGTCTGTCTCTCTCTCTCTGTCTCTCTCTCTCTCTCTCTCTCTCTCTGTCTCTGTCTCTCTGTCTCTCTCTCTCTCTCTCTCTCTCTCTCTCTCTCTCTCTCTCTCTCTCTCTCTGTCTGTCTACCTGTCCTCTCTCTCTCTCTCCCCCTCTCGAACTGTCTCTGTCTCTCTCTCTCTCTCTTTCTCTCTCCCCCCTCTCTCTCTCTCTCTCTCTCTCTCTCTCTCTCTCTCTCTCTCTCTCTCTCTCTCTCTCTCTCTCTCTCTCTCTCTCTCTCTCTCTCTCTCTCTCTCTCTCTCTCTCTCTCTCTCTCTCTCTCTCTCTCTCTCTCTCTCTCTCTCAGCCGAAGTTGGACTTTGTTGGGCCTAACTATTTGTTAGTTAGGCGCATAACGGCAGCATGACGCATCTGCGCTCATAATTGACAGGAAACTGTCTGAGCGATCGAAGAAGAAGAAGAAACTAGGGGGGCTTTAGCGCTGGATGTAGTGCTGCAGCCAAAGGGATGCGTTGGCCTTTTGGGGGAACGTTCCCGCAACGCCAGCTGTCCTCAAATGCCGAGAGAGTGGGGGAGCATCCTAGGCCAGGCTTTTCCACAATAAACTAACTTTAGCCCAGACCGCCGGAACTGACGGCAGCTGCCCTCTCGGCCCTCTCGGCGTATCTGGCAGTCATTGTCGGAAACGACAACGACAGACTGGCCTACACGATACGCTAGCTGCAGGCATTTCTGATGAAATGGAGCGGGGCAGCTACAGAGAAACAAACCAAGCTTGCCTTGGAAACCTCACGCTCCTCATTACCTTGCTGATACCAAGCTGAGTACCTTGGGGTGCGCGGACAAAACCCACCCACCGAACATAATTATAAGCCCACCGGACAAAAGCCCGCCTCATTATCTGTGAAAACGGACAAAACCCCACCCAAGGGGTGATATTATGCATATTTATATATTTCTTTTGTTTTTGCATCTCTCCAGACATAGTCTCTGTCTCTCTGTGTGTTTGTAGCACGCTAGGAGGTTTTATTGTTCAGTCCGTGGTTGGGTGTATACGACTAAGAATTAATAAAATTCGAAATATCTACGGTTTTAAAGTGGGCGTTCGGGTGTCATCATTGTATTATTCTCTCTGTGTTTCTGTCTCGTTCCAGACAGACACTGGAAAGAGAGACAGAGATACAGAGACAGAGACAGAGACATTTCTGGATAGAGGCAGAGATTGAGATGGAGAGAAAGAGACAGACAATGTCTGGAGAGAGACAGAAATGCAAAAATATAGAAATATGTATCATAATTATCACTCCTTGAGTGGGGTTTTGTCCGTTTTCCCAGATCAGTAGCGAGGTGGGTTTTTGTCCAGTGGGCTTATGTCCGGGATTCATACCTTGGAGATAATAAGGGAGATAACAAACCAGGAAGTCAACCGTGGACATGAGTTTGACCTGCACATGTGTGGGTGAAAATTGCCCAACAACTAACTGATAGGACTCTGATTACTCGAGTGTAGCTTGACCAGTCGGAAAATGTATGTCTGGTATTCGGTATTTGGTATATTCTAGTCACAGAGACTTATCTCTGTGGAATTCGGGCTGCTCTCCCCCGGAGAGCGCGTCGCCGCAAGTGCAGCGCCTACCCAATGTTTTTTGGGGGAGGAGGCTACAGGGTGAGGAGGACGGGGGGGGGGCACACTTGAAAAAACTAGCTATCAATTTGGCCATACCAGGCTGCAGGATTTCTCCCTGCTCTTACCGACTTTCAACTGCCGTGGGATTTTTACGTGCGTAAAGCGCACGCGTCAGACTAGCTTTAAGTCCCCATCCGAAATCAGTTCGATTTTCCTGTGAAACTAGATAGAAAGGGCGAGCCCGGGATTCGAACCCGGGTCACTCACGCTGCGGTCACGCATTACATTTGGCAGGCGAACGTCTTAACCACTCTGCCACCTTTCTCCTCAATGTTTATGGCATGCACATAAACATTGTGTATAGTATGTGTGTATGTATGTATGTATGTGTGTATGTATGTGTGTGTATGTATGTATGTATGTATGTATGTATGTATGCATGCTAGTCTCTCATTGTCCTTTGCCCCAGTTTTACACGCGGGTTTTGTTTGTTTGTTTGGGTTTGTTTTACTGTGGGTGTGACTGACCGATAGCAGAAGGGGCAGCTGCTGCTGTTTCGGACGGCTCGGCTGAAGACAGTGTGTTTATAGAGGAGATACCTTGACCAGGGCACATCCCCACTCTTGGTCAGAAAGGATTTGAGGAGAGCCCCAAAGGCCAACCCATCCCTTTGGCTGCAACGCTAGAGTCAGTACAAATGCCCCCCACCCACCCCCCTCCCTAGTTAGAGAGTGGTAGCCTTCCACGAAAAGACTAAGCTGTACCTTGAGTTTCCAGTCCTGTAGGAAATCGTTTATTATCCAGCTCTCACTCTGCTATTGGCCCCTACGACAGGCTAGTGGCACTTGCCCACTGGTATTTTCAGAGCGTGTCTCTCTCTCTCTCTCTCTCTCTCTCTCTCTCCTCTCCTCCTCCCCCTCTCTCTCTCTCTCTCTCTGTGCGCGCGCGCGCGCTTGCGTGTGTGTGTAAGATTGGTGTGTCTCAAAGTTTCTATTATTCATTGTTTGGTGTGACATGCTATTTTATGCAGGTTTATGTTTTATTTGATGTTTTTAATCTGGGGGGGAGGAGGGGGGGATTTGTTATGCATGATTTTACTGCTAAGTATAATTAGTATGCGCCTGAATAATTTGTGTATTTATTTTTACCACAATACTTTTGTGATGCCTTTGTAAAGCGTGGTGAGCCCAATATGGGGTATCGCGCTATATGAATATTCATTATTATTATTATTATTAATATTATTATTATTATATTATTATTATTATTATTATTAATATTATTATTATTATTATGATTATTATTATGAGAACAAAAGAAAGAATGGACGGCAGTAGATAAATAAACGAAGCTTGGCTTGGAAACCTCACGCCCCTCATTACCTTGCAGAATACCCATGCAGGCGATAGATAGTCTACCCTGTGTAGGCTACCTTGACTCAGACCTGTTTACTCGACTCTTTTCGAGTAGCATTCTACTCAATTTGGACCTCTACTACTCTTCAAAACTGAGAATAATGCTCTTTAATTCTGGATCACTACTCATTTTCAGTGAAGGTTATTTCATGGTTTCATGAATAAAACTACACATTTTGCACCCAAACTACTCATTTCAGCTAGCCAGACTACTCAAGACTTGTGTAGGGGGGTAAACGGGTCTGCCATGTTGTAGGTAATACCACATGGTGATACGCTATGCTATACCTTGTTGCCTAGATAAGGGAGCGACGGACAAGGATGGAAATCAACCGTGAAGATGAGGTTGACCTGCCGCATGTGTGCGTGAAAATTGCCCAACCACTGTTCATAATACTCTGGGTTGCAAGTTTGCTTTACTTGATTATTAGTCGGGAAATCAAGAGTAGGTAGAAGGGGGAGGGGGAGAGAACACTGAACACTGAAATGTTTTAATGTACATTGGCCATGGGCCACAATACATCTCGAGGGAAGGGGAAAACATCAAACATAAAAATCAAAACCGATAATAAAAAAACACCCAAATCTCATTCACACACCCATTAAGCACCAACATTATCAATTTAGATATCAAGTGACCTACGCTATCAAAGATCATTTAGCCCACCAAAGTAACCAAATCTCATTCATGCATCTTTCACATCAATATCATGAAATTACCCGTGTAGAAGAGAGAGAGAGAGAGAGAGAGAGAGAGAGAGAGAGAGACGATGTGCGTGTAGGGTGGGGGTCAGAGAGGGGGGGCGGGGGTGGGGGGGGGAGGGCAAGGATTAGGGCCTTTGGCACTAGGTTACAACTAGGCCTAGCAGCGATAACAACCCAAAGCACGCTAAGGCCTGTTAGGCCTATTGGGAAACTGTGTGAGTCAGAGAGAGCCAGTGATATTTGCTGAGAGGAAGCGCAGCCTGCCAGCAACTTTATAGCCTATTAGGCTACACACAACATTGCCTAGGCGTCCACTTGTTGGTGTACAAATTCGAATTTCAAATCCACGCCACAGACTGTAATAGTAGGAGGCTTTTTGTGTTCTTTCAAATGTGTTACCTACGAGCTCAGACTCCGAGTTAGAGCGGATACCTGATTCATGTAGTGCTGTGTAGGCCTACAATTTTGTTATTTATAAGTTTGAAAAAACAACAACACAAAAACAACCAGATAGCTTCAACTGCGTGCGACTCTGTCTCTATTCGGGACTGGCTTCTTCTTCGTCTTCTTCTTCTTCGCCTTAGGCAGCCAACTTCATCACGTTGAAGATTCTGCTGCACTTTAGTAGTACTACGAAAAAGGAGGAAAATAAGTTCAGCAAAGATAGGGTACAAAGCGAACTGATGAGATATTATGAGGAAAAGATAGAGGTAGATTTGTGGGAATGCAATTAGGTCTGCAACTATGTGTGTGAAATGTTTGAAGGCAAGGCCCACGTGTGTATCCACGGATCCTGGTGAGACTGAAGGCAGCAACTGTATGTGGGCTAGGCCTAGTGAACATCAGCTGTTCGTGAAAAAGTAAAGTAAAGAAGTGACGCTGATTGTTCCAGACTTAACATTATTATTAGTGCACGCTACGGTTTCTTTGTGGGAAAGTTTTCTTCTCGGGGGAAAAAGTAGAAAATAGTTTGTGTAGGCCTAGGTAATGATAGTGGAGGTTTGCTGTTGAGAAAGGGAGAAAAGATGCGGAAAAAAGTGCAGAAGTTCTACAGAAAGCTGAGAAGGCGGTTTGTCAGCTGGGTGTCCTCCTCTTTGGTATGCTATGTGTCTGTGAGTCTGTTTAGTGCAAGGGCGGATTGGGGGGGGGGGGGGGGGGGGGGCCTGGGTTTCTGGACACCCCCCCCCCCTTTCTGTCTGCCCCAAGATGTCTTATACAAGGGTGAAAAGTTAAAAAAATGACTCGAATTTGTGCCTTACTTTAGTTACTAATCACTAATTTGTAAAAATTCCGGGGTCTTTGGCCTCTGGGCCCCCAAAGAGCATTGCAGCTCCGTAGACCCCCGGCGGAACCCCTCCTTCCCCCTTACGAATCATTTGGTCCGTCCCTGTAGTGTTTAGTATTGCAGAGCAATTTCTGAGAAAACAAGACATCCAAACCAGTCCCAGGGAAACACAAATCTATGAAAACCGCAATATCCAAGCGCATGTGAAACAATTTATTAGTCCTAGTAAAAAATAAAAAAAAGTAATCAGTCCCTAGGCTGCGACTGACAGGTCAATTTGTTTTCAGTGTTTTGGTTTTGCAATCAGTATTATACTGATAGAGTGGAGAACTGATAACTCAAAAACGGGTAACTCAAAAATACTGGATAACTCACAATAATTTTTGGGTCCCTGTATGGGTTTTGGGTCTTTTTTGGGTTTCTCTCTGTTGAAAAGTCTTTATAACTCAAAATATTGGCTATCTCAAAATAAAATGTCAATCCCTTCAATTTTGAGCTAAGCGATGTTTACTGTAATTACCAGCAAAATAAATACGTTCACTGGTTTATCTGTATCAGAATTCTGATGCATACATGTGTACATGCGTTTTTCTCCATCAGAGAGAGAGAGAGAGAGAGAGAGAGAGAGAGAGAGAGAGAGAGAGAGAGAGAGAGAGAGAGAGAGAGAGAGAGAGAGAGAGACAGACAGACAGACAGACAGACAGACAGACAGACAGACAGACAGACAGACAGAGAGAGAGAGAGAGATGATACTTTAGCTTGGGAGAGATGGAATGCTGGTGGGCGCACACAAGTTGCTATTTTTCGATCTTTCCCCATAGCAACACAGTGATATGCAAGTATATGAGTACGAGTTCGCGTATCGCCGAGTTGCCCTGGGGGAAAATCGCAAAATAGCAACGTGTATGTTGACGGTTCCTTTCCAGGGCCCAGCAGGTTACTTATTTATCTTCTCTTTTGGTGGGTCTGCTGCTCTTCACGTTCATTACTTTGAGAGATAGGAATGAGGAGAGGAGAGGAGAGAGAAGGGGGGGAGATGTGGGAGAGAGAGAGAGGGAGAGATGAGGAGAGAGAGAGAGAGAGAGGAGAGAGAGGGAGAGATGAGAGGGGAGAGAGAGAGAGAGAGAGAGCACAGAGAGAGAGAGAGAGAGAGAGAGAGAGAGAGCAGAGAGAGAGAGAGAGAGAGAGAGAGAGAGTAGAGAGAGAGAGAGAGAGAGAGCACAGAGAGAGAGAGAGAGAGAGAGAGAGAGAGAGAGAGAGAGAGAGAGAGAGTAGAGAGAGAGAGAGAGAGATAATTCGTGCACGGATATTCTCACTCTATTATAAAGGTCAAGTCAAGTCACACACAAAAAAGTCAAGTCAAAATCATCTTTTTTGAGGGTTAACAAAATAAGCTGACAACACTTTTTTTTCATCCTTCCCTCAGAAGTATGCTGACAGGCAGAAGTTCTGCACACACGCATTGAACAAATCATCAAAAATGTAAATCAGAATCAAAATTAGTTTTACTTTGGGTAATCCTAAATCATGCTGTGTGTACAATTGCATGATTTAGGATTACCCAAAGTAAAATTAATTTTGAATCTGATTTACATTTTTGATGATTTGTTCAATGCGTGTGTGCAGAACTTCTACCTGTCAGTATATGTTTGCATGCTTCATTGCTTGCTCTTGTTTGTGTTGTAAAAAGATATATTACTGGAGAGTCAGAGAGAAATAGAGAGAGATTGAGGGAGACAATTTGACAAATAGTTGATTTAATGCATATAGCTACATAGCCATCAGAGAGAGAGAGAGAGAGAGAGAGAGAGAGAGAGAGAGAGAGAGAGAGAGAGAGAGAGAGAGATTACTTTCAATATCGATTTATTTACAAAGAATACAATGTTATGCACGTTACATTGATCGTTTCTTTGATCATCCTTTCTCTTTTGCTTTTAATATCTCGCCTGCAGCCTCGGTTTATTTTCTGTATAATGCGTTATTCTGCTTATTATCATTTCATGTTATCACACTCTGTGTGTGTGTGTGTGTGTGTGTGTGTGTGTGTGTGTGTGTTGTGTGTGTGTGCGTGCGTGCGCGTGTGCGTGCGTGCGTGTGTGCGTGTGTGCGTGCGAGCGTGTGTGCGCGTGCGCGTGCGTGTGCGTGTGTGTATGTGTGTGATATAATTTTTTCTCCTTTGAGTTCCTCCAAAATCGGAATGTGTCGGCTGTACGCAGCGGGGAGACCAGTGAAAACTGAAAACCGGACACATACAGTACCTTACCCATTATGACCATATAGCCTAGGAACACAGAAGAAGAAGAGGAAGAAGAAGAGATTCACTGGTGTAGTGTTAGTTGCTAATATGTTTCCTCTTCTTCTTCTTCTGCGTTCCCTTGCCATATGGCCATAATGGGTAAGGTGCGTATGTGCCAGGTTGTCAGTTTTCACTACTGGTCTCCCCGCTGCGCACAGCCGTCACATTCCGATTTCGGAATGAACTCAAAGGAGAAAAAATTATTATCTGAGACCCCCCACTCTTCTTATCCGGTGCGTGTCCTGTTTTAGTTACCCCCTGTACTCAGTTGCGCGTGTCTCAATTGCGCCGTTCGTAGTAGTCATCAATCGCGCCCCTTTGAAATGGTTGATTGTGGACCATGAGAAAACTAGACGTAATGGAAACTTCGCGTAAATTAAGGTGTGTTTTTTGTTTTAGAAGATAGAGGCTAACATTTCTTGTAAAGATGCAGAAAAAAAGAATGTAACTAGCTTTTCTAGTTTTGGTTATATAGTCATCTCAACTCTTTCGCCGCCAGCCATTTCTCAGCGAAAAATACCATTAAGCTTAACTGGGTAGAGAGAAAAAAAATCATCTGCAATATTGGGAAGATCTCTGTGACATGCTTAACATTAGGCCTATCCTTACCTCCCAAAATTAAGAAAATAGGTGTTTTCAGATAACAGGCCCTGGGACGGTATTCATGTCGAGATAGCATGAGACTTAGCATGATGCTAAACTTAGAAGCTCTTCCAATGTCCTATAGGATTTAATAGGACTTTTGGAAGAGCTTCTAAGTTAGCATCATGCTAAGTCTCATGCTATCTCGACATGAATACCGTCCCTGGTTTCATGCACTTTAGTGACATGGGTGTTAAACCATCGTGGTGCATACATGTGACATTGGCAGCGAAAGGGTTAATTTAAAGGGGACTCTGACGGATGAGTTTTTGCAAGAAACACGTCGAGATCACCAGGAAAACACCCTTTTACAGAGATCGCAACACTCACTTTGCTCTGGTTTCCTAGAAATCAGACCGTCAAATCGGCGATTGGTGCCCCTTTAATATACATGTACATGGAGTGCAGAAACCAAACGCAATTGATGAACTAAGTAACTTTCAAAACAGGCGCAACTGGAATTGTTCAGAAATAATTAAGGGGAGTAATTTCATGGTGTGTGGGAGTGATCTTGCCTAATTCACTCGGTCAAACAGGGGAAGTCACTCCACCATCAGCTCTCGTAGCCTATCGACTCGTGTGTTTGAGCAGACATACAGCACTTAGAACACCGTGTGTCATTCTGAACATTTATGTCATTTATATTTGTATGTCACATTTTGCACGTTTTATCAGTTTGTGGCCACTGGCCGCCCCTAATGTTTCTATAAAAAAAAATGTTTGCAAGTCGCTGACTCGCATCCTGCGGTTTCAAGCTTCAACGCCATTGTTGCATTGTTGCTATGGTATTTGACCGAGTAATGGAGGTAAGCAACTCTAATTTTCACGAAGTGCTCTCCCCTAGTTTTTCTCGAAAATCGTCTATTGAGGTTACCTTCTTCCCTCACCCCTCCCTTTCTTGTATTGCCTGCTCCTTTGTGTCTGTACCATTATTTCATGAGAACAGGTACATAGATATTAACAATGGCTCACAATATATACAATCTCTGTAGGTGAAAGATAATGCCCCCGTTCGGGTATCAGGATCGCAGATAAAGAAGGGCTTTGCTTTCCCTATTTCTGAATTCAAAATTGATAAAGGAAGAAAGGTTTTCAGATCATATACTCCCCCCCCCCCCCCTCCCCGTGGGGATACCGGAGGTTCTTTTGTACAAATAGTTCCCCCACCTTCTAGAAGTTCTGTGCTTGTAACTTCCGTCATCTACTATCTTTCTGCCTTTACCAGTCCATTCTCCTGCCCCTTTTTTTCTCTCTCCAAGAAACGCTTTCAAAAAGATTTCCTCCAGCCGAAGTCAGGCTCAGCATAACTGTTTCTTAGTTAGGCGCATAACGGCAGCATGACGCATCTGCGCTCAAAATTGACAGGAAACTGTCTGAGCGATCGAAGAAGAAGAAGAAGAAGAAGAAGAAGAAGAAGAAGATCATATACACAGATCCACGCGTAAGTTTGCGTTGGAGCAAGAACGCTTTGTTATCAAAAAGCGCATTGATACTCTATTCTTGAAAAGATTCGTTTCAAACGTAGTCTTCGCAAAATAAACATGTCTATTTTTCATTTGTTTTTAGGGAGTCTTTTTTTTTCCAATTACATGTTCCTTATGAAATACACTTTAACAGTAGGAAGTCTTGATAAAGAACATTTAGAGCGCACAACAGTATCCTTCAACGATTGACCTGTAACTAGGGATCCGTAACCCTTTCCCCGCCAATGTCGCATTTTTTCACCACAATGATGTAACACTCGTGCCATTATAACTCTTGAATCAGGGTCTATTATTCAATAATATTGTCTTCCTAAATTTGGGTAGTAAGGATTGACCCTATTCTAAATGTGGCACAGATAAATCCTACAATATTGCAGATGAAATCGTTTCTGTAACCACATACACTTTAATGGACATTTTTGGATCAAAGATGGCTGGCGTTAAAACTACAAGTTTATGCTTCTCAAAACAACATGTATAATACACAGGCCCTATATTTCGTTGCGTGCTCTTCAGAAACATGTGTGTGCATCAGCATCAACATCAAACAATCAGATTTAGGCCTATGTTTTGTTCACTCGTCGATGTGCAGGCAAAAAGAGATACCCGAACTTGTATGCATTCTAAAATACATAGACCCTATTTATGTTATGCACTCGCGCGTCTGTTACGCGTGAAGAAAATATAGGATTATCTCAGTATATTAAGCGCGCGTACGTGTCTACGCGCGCGTGCAAACACGCGCACGTTTGTGGTTACGTCCGACTGTTAACGCTCCGTCAGAAAGTGGCGTCAGTGTTATCTCTGGTGTTTGAAATATTGTTTTCCTCGTTCTGGTTTCCTTCAAATACCTTTGTGCCTGCTTTTCTCTCCCCCCCCCCCCCCTCCCCTCTCTCTGTCTCTCCCCCCCCCCCCTCCCCCCCCCCCCCCCCCCTCTGCCCCCCCCCTTCCCCCCCCCCCCCCTCTCCCTTCCCCCCCCCCCCCCCCCCCTCTCAAGTGTAGGCTTACCCTGCCTGAGCGTGTGTTCGCATTTGAGTCAAATGTTATAACTTAGAACTTACAAAAATATGAGCATCTGAACTTGTATTAAAATATAGTGAACCCGTGTGTTTGTGTTTGTTTACTACGGTGCGTTTGTGCATAGTGTGTGTGTGCGCGTGTGCGCGTGTGCGCGTGCGTGCGTGTGTGCGTGCATGCGCGCGCGCGCGCGTGTGTGTGTGCGTGCGTGCATACGTGCGTGCGCGCGTATGTGTATTTGTGTGTGTGTGTGTGCGCGCGCGCGCGCGGGTGTGTGCATTCGCATGCGTGCGCGTTGGACTTATTTGCACACCATTCGTTTACGATTTAACAATGAAGCAACAAAATGCTCTTTGTTGTTGTTGTTGTTGACATACCCTGGCTAAAAGACTCCAGGGATCGTCCCAACAGCCGAAGCACTTGAACACTGGTACAAAATTAATGCACCAGCTAGGGATGAGAACATTACGTGGGTGACCGTTTTGGATTAACCCGCCACAGGGGCAGCTACACTCACACTCCGTCTTCGGGGGATTTTGGAGATTGATAATAATAATAATAATAATAATAATAATAATATAATAATAATAATAATAATAATAATAATAACGACATTTATAGAGCGCACATTCTAGACGAACTACTCATGGCGCTTAACAAAACTAAATTTCACTCCACATGCAAGATTACATCATACTCAGACGCGCTCGTATTCCCACCGTCACCCTCACGCAAACACATACTCATAGATATACAAACATGCGCACGCATATATACACATTGGTATACACAAACGCATCCTTCCCTCCCCACACACAAGCACACTCACATCAACGCACACAAACACACACACACACATGTACACACACATATGCGCGCGTGCACAAACACACACACACACACGCGCGCGCGCGCGCGCACGCACAAACAAACTCGGTTACTACATGCCCCATTCCCTACCTCCCATCTAATGCGCGCGCACTTAATTCATGCAGACCCATCACAAGCATGCAACTTGTCATGGCTAAAGACAATCCCCGCAAAAAAACACACCTATGCATAGCATAACAGGTAGCCTTGGTGTTCTAGCCTATGTCAATTGGTCTGACGCAGCGAGGCGCAAAATGCTGTTGTCTATCTGTCGTTTCCGACAATGACTGCCAGATAGCAGAGAGAGGGCAGATACTATTCTGATGGGCTGGGGCGAGAATTAGTTTGTAGTGGAGATTCCTTGCCCAGGGTACATCCCCACCCTCTCGGCCTAAGGGATTTGAGGACGAGAGTTGGCGTTGGGGAAGCTCCCCAAAGGCCAACCAATCCCTTTGGCTGCAGCACCAGATCCGGTGGTGCAAAGGGCCCTTCGTTAGAGAGTCATAGTCTTCCACGAAAGACTAAGCTGTAGCATGATATTCCAGTACTGTAGAATATCATGTACAGTACAGCTCTCATTTACTATTGGCCCTTTCTACAGGCTAATGTCAACCAGTGATAAAAGCCATTTGAGAAAAGGGCCTAGCTGTATAGTATGTGTGGTTTTAATTCCAGGTGCTGACGTGGCTGCAGCAGGATGGTCAGAGTCTGCTAGAGAGGCACGGCACCACGGCTGATAACCTGAAGGCTGTCAGAGCACAGCACAGAGACTTCGAGAAACTCTACTTCTCCGCCATGGTGAGTGTAGATTTCTTTGTCTGTTTCTGTCTGTCTGTCTGTCTGTCTGTCTGTGAAGGCTGTGAGAGCACAGCACAGAGACTTGTACTTCTCCGTCTGTCTTTGTCTGTGTGTTGTGTTTGTCTGTCTGTCTCTCCTTGAAGGCTGTGAGAGCACAGCATAGAGACTTCGAGAAACTCTACTTCTCCGCCATGGTGACTGGATAGGCTGTGAGAGCACAGCATTTCGAGAAACTCTACTTCTCATGGTCTG
>CM065695.1:6679681-6682181 GCA_017654935.2 Phymorhynchus buccinoides | reverse complement strand
CACACATACATACACACACACACACACTCTAGCACACACACACACACACACACACACACACACACACACACACACACACACACACACACACACACACACACACACACGTCTCACCAGCTTTAATTCGCCCGAAAACTATATTATTATCAGTATCATTAGTTAATTTTCCTCCAGCAGATATAGTTAACAAAATAAGTCGGGTGAAAACCAGGCGGTATGCTTACTGTCAGATATTCCCTTTGTGCTTGTCCGACGAAATGTGTTTCAATCAAACATCTTTGGTCTCATATAGAACTAAGGAGTCTTATCATTATTAAACTTATGTTATCTATCAATTTGTCTGTGATCGATCAGCTTGGGAAAGGCTATATTTCAATGCAAACACTTTAAAGTTTAGCCCTTCCCATACCCCCCCCCCCCCCCCCCCCTAGGGTACATTTGCAACCATACTTTTACTTTTTGTCTCATGTTTCCAAAACCGTTCGTACAATCTTGATGAAATGTTATGACTTTGTCAATGAAAGATTTGAGCCCAAAACTCGCGCATTTATGGGGTTGGAAAACAAGAAAGTAAACAAGGGCGTCGCCGAGCGGCAGACATGTCCGTCACCAGCAATGCCACGCACTTGCGACACCCCGTAGAGTGTCACATCCTGACACAAAATTGGAAGGGATTCTGTCTTCTAGTTCACGAGATACAGCTTGAAGAAGAAACATATAGCGCAAAGAAGGAAATTTCGGTTTTCAAGGTCACACTTCAAGGTCAAGGTCAGCATGGCGATAATTTATGCTCGGATGTTTTCTTCTCTAGGGTATACAGTACCACACACAATCTGAAGCGCTTCTGTCAAGTACCAATGTGGAAAATATGGCTTAAAACCCAATGTGTAGACCCCTACCACTTTCAAGGCCTACTGATCGCCCGGACCGTGACCTTGACCTTGATCGGTATGCCACCATCAGAACGGGCATAAGCCAAAGTACCTTCATGCCAAATTTGAAGACTCTAACACTAACGGTGTGGGAGTTATGGCCCCTGAAAGATTTTCGGTTTTCAAGGTCGTACGCCAAGGTCAAGGTCACGACGGCAATATGGTTTGCGCGGATGCCTTCCTCTCATGGTGACACACCAGCACACAAAATTTGACGCGATTCTGTCAACCCGTTCGAAAGATATCCTTGGGACAGACAGAAAAAAAAGAAAAAAAAATACAAACCAGCCCATCGCAAGGCTCCGTTACCTTCGGTGACCGGACAATTGACCTTGATCGTCGTATGCCATCATCAGAACGGGCATAAGTAAAAATACCTTCATTACCAACGTTGCAACAAGCTGTGCTGATGTCGGTGTGACGGCCGAGATATGGAGAACAAACAATTTTCGGTTTTCCTGGTCGTACGTCCAAGGTCAATGGGTCACGACTAGCAAAATGGTTTGCGCGGATGCCGATCTCTTCCTATTAAGGAGGCACACCTTCACACAAAATTTGACGCGATTCGGTCAAGCGGTTCAGGAGATATCCATGGGACAGACAGAAGGAAAAAAAATTTGGTTTTTTTGTTTTGTATTTATACAAACCAGCCCATCGCAAAGTCTGTTACCTTCGGTGACGGACAATAAACAACAAAGTCGTCGTTTAAAGAACGGAAGCTGGTCCAGCTGTAAAAATAGCCTCATCATTGTAAACGGTGCTGGCAAGCTGTGCTGAGTGCTGATGTCGGTGTAGACAGCCAAATGAACGGGAGAACAACACAAAGAAAAGTAGCCTGCTAATCCATTCCTAAATAAATGGGTTAGGCCTAGCACGTGCATAATGCTAGCTGTCATGCTCCAGTTGTGTAGTATGCGTGTGCGTCTCTCTCTCTCTCTCTCTCTCTCTCTCTCTCTCTCTCTCTCTCTCTCTCTCTCTCTCTCTCTCTCTCTCTCTCTCTCTCTCTCTCTCTCTCTCTCTCTCAGTGTCTCGTGTGTGTGTGTGTGTGTGTGTGTGTGTGTGTGTGTGTGTGTAATAATAATAATTAGCATTTATAGCGCCTAATCTTTTAAAAAAAAGCCATAAGCGCTTACAATAATAAATGAATAAACCAGCAAGCAAAAATAAACGACACAAATATATTATGCACACGCGCGCGCGCACACACGCACGCACTAAACACAGACACACGCATGCACTAAACAGACACACACACACACACGCACACACAACACACACGCACACACGCACCACACACACACGCACACACACAACACACACACACACACACACACACACACGCGCGCGCGCGCGCGCACACACACACACACGCACGCAACACACACGCACAAACAACACGCATGCGGTAAAAACTATGCATCTGTGCGTGTCTGATAGGATGAGTCTTGTCTCATCTACCCACATCACCCACGCTCTCTCTCTCTCATGTCTCTCTCCTCCCTCCTCCCTCCCCCCCCCCCCCCCCCTTCTTTCCTCACCCTATTCATTCAGGCTTTAAAAATCCTTGT
>CM065695.1:6667181-6677181 GCA_017654935.2 Phymorhynchus buccinoides | reverse complement strand
TGTCCGTCTGAGACGTTCGAGAAGAAGAAGAAGAAGAAGAAGCCTTAACCCTTTGACCGCCAGCCATATTTGATCAAAAAATGTCTATTGAATTTACCTGGGTAGAGAACAAAATTCATCTGCAGTATTTGATATTTTTCTGTGACATATATAAAATAAGGTATATCCTTACTTCACAAAACTAAGACAATAGGGTATTTGAATAATAGACCCCAATTTGATGCCTTTTAGTGACATAGGTGTTAAATCACTGTGGTGCTAAAATGAGACTTTTGCGGTGAAAGGGTTGAGCAGACTTGACATTTTCAAACCTTGCAAGTGTGGAGTCCCGAGGTAGTCAATACGGTGTGTCCAAAAAGTTCTCGGCCTAACTATGGAGGGGT
The DNA here is from genome assembly GCA_017654935.2 of Phymorhynchus buccinoides. Lineage (NCBI taxonomy): Eukaryota > Metazoa > Mollusca > Gastropoda > Neogastropoda > Raphitomidae > Phymorhynchus > Phymorhynchus buccinoides. Next base: position 6,676,798 of record CM065695.1, on the reverse strand, counting down.
TAAGCTACATAAACAAAATTTGGCACGCAGGTGCAACTGCACTGTGGATGACGACATGCACGTTTCGGAAGATGACGTCATAGTTATGACGCCATTGAATTTTGTACCAAGTTTTTGCCCTTGTCAACCCTCCACAACACCCATGATCATTAATGTACTTGCCAATGGGAAAACGTCAATCGACCAAATATTTCTTGGCATTTGGATATCAGAAGGTGTCAACTCTACAAGATAGAGAGGGTTATCAACAATTTCAAAGTCACATTGATAAACTTTGACCATGGCAACAGGAGATTTATGATTGAGGGCACGGTCTTGACGAAAATGGTGTTCTACGTCCTCTTGGTCTGAATCAGACACATATGGGACATTTGTAAATACAAATATGGTGGAACAATACTGGAGGCAATGCCCGGAGGCAGTACAAAACCAGTAAAGTCCCGATTTATTATTAATACAGATAGGTGTAGCGGTAACCACGCCTCGGTTAAGCCTCATCGACTATGGCACCGCCACAAGTATAACTGAATGGTAAGAGGGCACGGTCTTGGTGGAATAGTATGCCTTTATAGTGGCCTTTCTCAGCTCTTGAAAACGATAACATCCTGGTGTTTGTGTAGCAGATTTGCATAGTATTCCCCAGTGATGTGTGACCCATTTCAAGAAAATCCATAACCAAGACCATCAGCAAACGATTCTAGCCGTCACTGCACCAGCAGATGCGGTCAACCTAGTCCTCTGGGGGGGGTAATTAAAACTATTTTTACTGCTTTGATTATAGCTTCGTCATGGCTGCAAAGTGTGACCCCCCCCCCCCCCCCCCCCCCCCCCATGTCTCATCCATAGTGACAAATCAGCCAAGAAAACTGGCTGGATCTGCTACAAATCAACACTGATATTTTGGGACATCTCAGCGAGTGTTTGTCTCAGGATGTTTTGGCACCCATTTCGCGTCACTTTTCACTTTTCCAGGTCTTTTGGCAGAACAGCGTAAAAACGTCCGTAAAAGATACCCAAAGTGCTGGCTTTATAATGGAAAGTTACTGTCTTGTCTGCCGTAACCACATCTTGAACCATGGCATTTCATTCGTTGGTAGAGGTAGTGTTTGGTCTCCATACTGGTGGTCATCTTTAACCCTTTCACCGCCAGCCATATTTCAGCCAAAACTTTCCATTAAATTTACCTGGGTAGAGAACAAAATCCCTCTGAAATATTGGGGATTATTCTGTGACACATATAAAATAAGGTCTCTCCTTACTTCCCCAAACTAAGACAATAGGGTCTTTGGATAATATACCCCAATTTGATGCCTTTTTAGTGGCATAGGTGTTAAATCACTGTGGTGCTAAAATGCGACTTTGGCGGTGAAAGGGTTAAAGCTCTCGCTTCCCCGCTTTAACTCTCAGCTGATTACTTCTTTACTGTAGAGTATGCAAGAGCATGCTCACGATAAGTATTGACCAAGTCCTCATGCATGTATCATAAGCCCTTTGTGTGCAGGAAGATTATAAAGGCATGGTACTGAAATGTCTCCATTTTTCTCAGTTGCCGAGGGTTAGACATTATAAAGTGCAATGACGTCACAACTCTGATGACGTCACCTTCCAAAACGTGTATGTCATAATCCACAAGAAGGCAGTTGAATATGTGTGCCAAATTTTGTTGGTGTCGCATAACCCTTTCATAGATAGTATAGGCCGAGAAGTTTTGGGACACACGGTATGTTCATGAGAATGACGTCCCTCCTCAGGGAATAAGGCCGTGTATACACATAAGCGGAGATTCCGTGCGCAATCCATAAATAAGTGAAACAAAGAAGGGAAAACATTTGCGCACGTGTCCGAATTTCCCCAATATGCGTAAACTTTTATCCTTCTTTCTTCCACTTATTTAGGGTTTTCCGTACGGAACTTATGCGTCTAATGTGAACCCGGCCTAATATCCATCATCCTCTCTCTCTCTCTCTCTCTCTCTCTCTCTCTCTCTCTCTCTCTCTCTCTCTCTCTCTCTCTCTCTCTCTCTCTCTCTCTCTCTCTCTCTCTCTCTCTCTCTCTCTCTCTCTCTCTCTCTCTCTCTCTCTCTCTCTCCCCCCCCTCCCTTTCGTCCTCTGTGGCTCTGACTGGCTTCCTTTTCTCTTCAGGGGATTCTGATCTTATTAGTGTCCAGCTCTGGCATCACGTGCCTGGGGGACAGAGTGCAGAAGGGTGGGCGGGTAAGAGGTTTAGCAACGAGTAGGGTTAACAACACCGTCAGTTGCTCTGTTTTGGGTTGTTTGCGTGTTGCGCCTCTTGGTCCTATTGGGATTTGTGTCCACATTTTGATGCAGAGGTGCAAAAGGATAGGCGGATAAGTAGTAGTGGTGGCGGTGGTGGTGGTGGTGTTGGTGTTGGTAGTAGTGGTAGTAGTCACAGCAGTTGTTGTTGCTGATTGTTATGTGTATTTTCCGCTCGTGTCATTGGATTTTTGTTTCATGTTTTTATTCCATTTCTATTATATCTAAAGCGCCCTGTAGCCTACATAATAGGATGGGCGCTATATAAATGTTCCTCATTATATTATTATTATTATTATTATTATAAGAGGTTTAGCAACAAGTATGGTTAACAATACTGTCGGTTAATAAGCTAGTATATTCTAGTCACAAAAACTTTTCTCTGTGAAATTCGGGCTACTCTCCCCCGGAGAGGGCGTCGCCGCAAGTGCAGCGCCTACCCATTTAAAAAAAAGAAAAGGGGGGGGGGGACACAGAGTGAGGAGGGGGTGTGGACACATTTCGAAAACCTAGCTATCAATTTGGCCATACCAGGCAGCGGGATTTCTCCCTGCTCTTACCGACTTTCAACTGCCGTGGGATTTTTACGTGCGGTGCGTAAAGCGCGCGGGTCAGACTAGCTTTAAGTCCCCATCCAAAGGACTCGACGTTCAGTTCGATTTTCCTGTCGAACTAGAAAGAAAGGGCGAGGCCGGGATTCGAACCCGGGTCACTCACGCTGCAGTCACGCATTACGTTTGGCAGGCGAACGTCTTAACCACTCCGCCACCTCTCCCTTTTCTCTAGTGTCTCTATTAATCTGCTTTTTTGTAGGTTTGTGTGCGTGTTGCGTGCTGTACTGTCATAGATGTTTTTGGTAATTTGTAAATGTAAGGATGAAGATTGTGTTATTTATGGTACAAATAGGCACCAATGTCACAATAAAATGGCAAGTAAGACGACTTGATTTTTTTTTTTTTAGCGTTTCCAACGTAATATTAATGAATGGCTCCAACCCACCTGCGTGCGCATCTCGACCATTCCAACGGAAGTGTCGCCATCTTAGTCCTTATTTGTGTGTAAACAAAGTGAAAATGTTATCTAAATGTGTAAAGAAAACATTCAGATGTTAATACAGTTTAGATTAAGTTTTGAATTGGAACAGCCAAATACGCAGCATCGATCTGGCATTTTTCAAAAAAAGGTAAGGACTAAGATGGCGGTCTCCCATAATATGGCGCTCCTTGTGGCCGGATATGACGACACGTGGGTACCAGCAATAGGTGAAAAACATTGATGTCCAACCGGTCAAAACGTTTATATGTTTTGGATCTTCGCCCTGATGGTGAAAATAATTATATTCTTTTTTGTTTGTTTATAATGAACTTTTTTTTTTAATCATTGAATGTGCATAAATACATTTCATCTTCAAACGCTAACATGCATATTAGACGTAATTGTTAACACTCAAAGAAACAGAAATAAAATTGCCGTTACATTCAGTATTTTCTTCTCTTCTTTTTTTTTAGAAAGAGAAAGAAAGAGCAAAAGAGAGGAGGAGAGAGACAGAGAGAAAGACATAAAGAGAAAATGATATTATTGTCAACGATTGGAGGGTGAACGCGACATTTTGGTGGTTGTTGTTAGTGGGGGTGGGGGTAGGAGGGGATTGTTAATGTGGGGGGGTGGGGGTGAGTGGGGTGGTATCCAAAACGGGTGTAGCATGATACGAAGAGAGCATACTATATTGATCATAGTCGATTGCGACGAAAGGAAGTCATCCACAACCCTGGCAGGATATCGTGCGAACGACATGGCGTGTGGCTAATCATAATAATAAGACGTATTACTGTATATCTGACACTGTACGCTATAACAGAAAAAGTACCCAGGACGACAGAAATAGAAGGTAGTTATTTCGATGGTGAGAACTCGGCCCGGGGACGATCAAGATCTGATTCCATTTGATTGAAGATAATATACTTGTCAGTGTGTGTGCGTGTGCGTTAGGTATTAGGTACTTTATAGTCACAGAGGCGTCTCCGTGAAATTCGGGTTGCTCCCACCTGGAGAGCGCGTCGCAGCCAGAGGCGCGCCACCCATTTTTTTTTTTTTTTTTTTTGCATGCGATTTTTGTGTGACTGTGACTGATGAGGAAGGAAATGGGGGGGGGGGGGGGGGGGGGGGGGGGGGGGGGGTAAATTTTGACCAAATGACAACCTTTTCGTTGCCACTGGGATTAACGTGTGCTAAGTGCATGGGCACACGGGACCTCGGTTAATCGTCTCATTCGAAAGACTCCACGTTCAGACCGTAAGGCCTAGTGCAAAGTGAGAGGAAAAATCCCCTGTACCCAGGTTCGAACTCGGGGTTTACTTGAAACACAAGGCGAACGCGTTACCTCTGTGCCACTCTACACCCCAGTGTGCACGCACGCGCGATTGTATCAGTGTATGTGTGTTTGTCTGTCTGTGTTTGTGTGTCTGTACAACTACATGCATGTATGCGCGGATAAATGCACGTGAAAAAACAACCACACAGCTACTGCAACTTTCTGACACTTGTTTTTAAGAAGAAACCCCCCCCCCAAAAAAAAAAAAATATTATAAACTTTTTAGGTCCATAGAGAAAGAAATGTGAGATGAGGATAAAAGGTGGTGTCACCCTGTGGCGCCTTGGTGTTAAAGACACACTGACCCACCACGATTAAGTCCCTTGGGGGGGGGGGGGGTGTTCTGGGTAGCTGTGACCCACATACAAATGTTCCCAACTTCAAATTGATGCTGCTCTTTAAAATGATGTGTCGCTTTCAATTTGGGGGACATTTGTATGGGAGTCAAACAAGATTTCTTACCAGCTATAGGAGGGAAAACCCGTGAAACCCGTGATTTTGACACGTGTGACCTGGTGGGTCTTTGATGGTTTCCCGTTTCCTTAAGAGAAATGTTTGTGTTGCCTGCTGTTTTTAATTTGGTTTTCGTGGGCAGCAAATTCTGTGCTCATTATCACCCGCGGAGTTTACGGAGCGAAGGTGATATTGTTTTTGTTGTGTAAGTGATTGTGTGTATGTATGTATGTATGTATGTGAGTTTGTTAACAGCATATCACCATGAAGGAATAAAGATAGGAAGATGAAACTTGATGTGCATGTAGGCTAGGTACTGTAGATGTGCCTTTTGGTGTCACAGTCAAGGTCATGACCTTGAAAACTGAAAATCTATTTTTAGCCATATCTCGGGTGGGCACCAGTCGACATAATTATGATGTTGAAACTTGGTATGAACGTGGTTTGGCTAATGCTCCTTCCGAATATTGTTGACCAATCAAGGTCAAGGTCAAGGAGATCGCTGGAGCCTGAAATTCGGGAGGGGGGGGGTGGGGGGGGGGGGGGGGGTCGGAAAAATGGAGTTCCCAAGATAACAGCATATCACCATAAAGGAATAAGGATAAGAAGATGAAACTTGATGTGCATGTAGGCTAGGTACTGTAGATGTGCCTTTTGGTGTCAAGGTCATGACCTTGACGTATGATCTTGAAAACTGAAAAAACGTTTTAGCCATATCTCAGGCACCAGTCGACATATGTTGTTGAAACTTAGTATGAAGGTGGTTTGGCTTATTCTCCTTCCGAATATTGTTGACCAATCAAGGTCAAGGTCAAGGAGATCGCTGGACCCTGAAAATCGGGGGGTCGGAAAAATGGAGTTCCCAAGATGAAATCAGGTGGGAATGTTGGCTGGGTATTGTAAATGTGCCTTTGGGGGTCAAGGTCATGACCTTGACGTGTGACCTTGAAAACTAGCAACGCGGGTGATTCTCGGATGCTTTTATGGGAAATCTACTCAGCAAGATAGGGACAGTCAGCAGCAGAAACAGTAAGATAGTGACAGTATGCAGCAGCAGCAAGATCTCTCTCTCTCTCTCTCTCCCTCTCTCTCTCTCTCCTCTCTCCTCTCTCTCTCTCTCTCTCTCTCTCTCTCTCTCTCTCTCTCTCTCTCTCTCTCTCTCTCTCTCTCTCTCTCTCTCTCTCCCTCTCTCTCTCTCTCTCTCTCTCTCTCTCTCTCTCTCTCTCTCTCTCTCTCTCTCTCTCTCTCTCTCTCTCTCTCTCTCTCTCCTCTCTCATCTCTCTCCTCTCTCTCTCTCTCTCTCTCTCTCCCCTCTCTCTCTCTCCCCTCTCTCTCTCTCTCTCTCTCTCTCTCTCTCTCTCTCTCTTCGTGTACTCTGTGGTGTATATTATGTGTCTGCATGCATACATACATGTAGACGTGTGTGCGTGTGTTTGTATGCATTTTCTGTTTGTAATAATTTTCAGCGTTGGGTTTATGTTTCTAGTAACTTTTTTCATGTAACCAAGGATTTTAACCTCCACCTAAAACCTTTAGGCCGCGGACTCATTAGACGCGGAAGTTACGCACGGAAACCCATAAATAAGTAAAAGAAAGAAGGAAACAAATATACGGATTAGGGGAAATACGGACACATGCGCTTATTTTTTTCCTTCTTTCTTTTACTTATTTACGGATTGCGCATGGGATTTCTGCGGATATTGTGTACGCGGCCTTATCCTTGATGAATACAGTTTTCAGTCTTCTTCTTCTTCGATCGCTTAGACAGTTTCCTGTCAATTATGAGCGCAGATGTGTCATGCTGCCGTTATGCGCCTAACTAAGAAATAGGCCCAGCAAGTCCGACTTCGGTTGGAGGAGGAAATGTTTTTGAAAGCGTTTCGTGTTCAGTGTTCTCTCCCTCCTTCCCTCGCCTCCTCCCCCCCCCCCCCCTTCTATCTTATTTCTCCTCCACCCCACCCCGTTCAATTCTTTCTCTTCTCCACACGAAAACGATGAATTAGTTATATACGGGCTACAACAATGCAAAGCACGCGTACTGCAAACACTACCGAACGCAGAAACGGGTTTCGAGGGGTCTTGCCTGCTTGCAAGACCACGGAACGGCCACCGTCATCAGGTATTTTAGGCCCTTCCTGTTGTTTTCATCGATCCCCGCATTCCATTCAGGCTTGCAGAGTGGCAGAACACGATCCCCCAGTGATCGATCAAGCCCCGATCGAATCCCCCCAACTCGGGATCGGTGTAATGTGCCTTCGTCTGCATGTGTCCCCAATTTCGTCTCTACTTTGTGTGTCAAGTCAAGTCAAAATTATCTTGATTGACGATAAAGGAGTAAGCTACACGCTTTTTTTCTCTCTCCATCCTGTCGTCATGGAAAGAAGAAAAATACTGAATCAAATGAAATGTAAAGATCAACAATTGAAAAGTGTGTGTGTGTGTGTGTGTGTGTGTGTGTGTGTCAAGTCAAGTCAAAAATGGTCTTTATTGACGATAAAAGAATAAGCTTGATAAAGCTTTTTTACATCCTGTGTGTGTCTGTCTGTCTCTAATGGGACGGCTACACTGCACGAGAAGATTTGAGACGGTGACACATAGAGACGGGTACATATAGAGACGGTGACACATAGAGACGGGGACATATAGAGACGGTGACACATAGAGACGGGGACACATAGAGACGGTGACACATAGAGACGGGGACACATAGAGACGGTGACACATAGAGACGGTGACACATAGAGACGGTGGACACATAGAGACGGGGACACATAGAGACGGTGACACATAGAGACGATGACACATAGAGACGGGTACATATAGAGACAGGGACACATAGAGACGATGACACACAGAGACGGGTACATATAGAGACTGTGACACATAGAGACGGGAACACAGTGAGACGAAAATAGGGAAAGTAATATAGAGACGGGGACACATAGAAACGGGTACATATACAGACAGGGACACATAGAGACGATGACACACAGAGACGGGTACGTATTGGGCCGGGACACATAGAAACGGGGATAGAGACGGGGACATATAGAGACGGGGACACATAGAAACGGGGACACATAGAGACGGGGATACGTAGAGACGGGGACACATAGAGACGGGGATCCGTAGAGACGGGGACATAGAGAGAAGGGGACACATAGAAACGGGGATCCGTAGAGACGGTGACACATAGAGACGGGGATCCGTAGAGACGGGGACATAGAGAGAAGGGGACACATAGAAACGGGGATCCGTAGAGACGGTGACACATAGAGACGGGGATCCGTAGAGACGGGGACATAGAGAGAAGGGGACACATAGAAACGGGGATCCGTAGAGACGGGGACATAGAGAGAAGGGGACACATAGAGACGGGGACATATAGCGACACAATTGGGCCGGGACACATAGAAACGGGGGACACAATGCTAGGTAACCTCCCCGTCCTACCTTATAGCACGTGCAACGCAACTGCGCAAAAAAAAAAAATATATATATAAAAAAATAGTGACCGGTCGCCCGGCACGGCATCCCGCTGTGACGAGATGGGGGATAATCGGTGGCAGAATTCTGATGTAGTAGAGGAAGTGACGACATACAGAAAGGGGCTATTCTGATTGGCTGTCGCTGTCAGCCCCAGGGCAGGGCAGGATTGGAATGCGATTGGGAATTAAAACTGAATCTTGCTGTGGGGGGTTTGTGTCGGTACAACTGGTGCTTTTAAAAAAAAGAAGTGGTGTGGGGCTCTATGAGCTGTACAACTTGTGGTTGTTGCTGAGGTGGTGGTTTTCGAGGATATTTCGTGGAGACAATGCCGTGGTTCTGTGCTTTCTGCTCTTCTAGTAAGGTAGGCAGAGGGTATGCCTTTTCTAAATGAAAGAAAGAAAGAGAAGGTGCACAATTATTGTATTGCGTTGCGTTGCATTACCTTTCTAGTCACTTAGACTCCTCTCTGTGAAGAATGAGCGGCTTAGCTGGATTTTTTGACCACCAGGTGGCATAACGCTCGAGTGGGGCTAATCCTCTCTATATTCTTAGTTGGGGATAAAGATAAAGAAGAGAGAGAGAGAGAGAGAGAGAGAGGAGTCCCACTCTCTCTCTCTCTCTCTCTCTCTCTCTCTCTCTCTCTCTCTCTCTCTCTCTCTCTCTCTCTCTCTCTCTCTCTCTCACTACGCCCAACTAATAATATAGCGTGATAAGCCCCTAGTGGTTTGACTGCCCCCTATTGGGGGAAAACTGTTAATTACAATACTGCAATTTAGATATAGTTGGGTTGGGTTTTTTTCATATTAAAGAAAATATGTTTTGGTTGGAAAATACTGTTGTTAGTCCGCTTTTAAGCATCCTCATTGCTACGTTTTAATTATTTTTTTCAGTTTCCTTTGGTTCTTTGAATTTTATTATTGTGAATTATATTATGTTTTGTTTTGGTGTTTAAAAAAAAAATTGCATTTTAGTATTGCAGCAAGAACAGTAATTGGTTGTTTCAGTTTGTTTATCCATTCGTGTGTGTGTGT
>CM065695.1:6657181-6662181 GCA_017654935.2 Phymorhynchus buccinoides | reverse complement strand
GAGAAGAAGGTGGGGAATGGACAGCTAATTTAGTTTAGAGTAAAGCTAACAGGTATTTATCGCAGACACTCTCCGAATAGCTCGTCGGGGTCCGCGCAGACTTGGGTCACTTCACATCTTCTTACTCTTAGAACACTGCGATGGAGTGGGCTCGACTGTCCAGCTGAACCTAAAACTGTCACTCGCCCCCCCCCCCACGCGACCCCAAAGGTCGCTTGAGGTCAAGGTTGAGGGGCCCAGTCTGTCTGCTGACCAGCGTCCAGTGACCAGTGATGGGGTCACCATCAGCCGGTAGTCTAGCAGATTGGTGCTTGCTGTTGGAATGAAGGGGGCTTAGGGTCACTTGTATTGCCCCTTCATTTGCCGGCTGGTTCTCGCTTCTCGGTAGTGAGTGGTCAGATCAGAAAATGATGGAAAGATAATGACAGCTACAGTGCACATTTCCATTCTGACCCCTCTCCTCCTCTACTTCTTCAACCTTCTCCCCCCCCCCCCCCCCCACCGCCGTGGGGATACCGGGGGGTCTTTTGTATAAATAGTCCCCCCATCTTCTGGAAGTTCTGTGCTTTTAACTTCTAATTTGTCACTGTTTTTGACTCTGCCTTTTCCCTTTGCTTACTGTCATCTACTATCTTTCTGCCTTTACCGGGTCCATTCTCCTGCCCTTTTTTTTTTCTTTCAAGAAACACTTTCAAAAAAATGTTATTTCTTAGCTAGGCGCATAACGGCAGCATGACGCATCTGCGCTCGTAATTGACATGAAACTGTCAGAACGATCGAGGAAGAAGAAGAAGACCCCTTCTTTTGCTCCTCTTCCTCCTCCGTCTCCTCCTCCTCTTCTTCCTCCTCCTCCTCCTCCTCCTCCTTCTTCTCCTCCTCCTCCGTCTCCTCTTCCTCTTCTAATTTCTGTTCTTTCGGTAGTGCCTTGGGTAAAGAAGTAGATTAAAACACACATCCACCCTCCTTAATTTCGTGGTTCTTAACCTTTTTCTGTGTTTTTTTTTTTTCAGTCGTCTTTTGTGTCGTACCCATTGTGGCCTACTGCTTTAGAAGGACTTCCCAGATATCATGATAAGTCTCATATCATCTCAATGTGAATACAGGCCCTGGTATAGTTAGTTCTTTCACGATGTCCAGTTCTGTCCCCTTAGCCGGAGATACGGGCACCGAGAGTCCGGCGGATACACGTTTCGCGCATTTGCGAAACCGCGCAAATGACACGGCCGCCCCGGTTGCCGTTGCCATCGCCCCGTTAGGGCTCACAGCAAATTTGAAGCGATTCGGTCAAAAAACGGCGGAGTTATAAGGCCCGTTTCGTGTTTCAGACAGACAGACACACACACACGGACATTTGGCTTTTTACTATATGATGATTATTTTATATTATTATTATTATTATTATTATTATTGCCCTTCGGTTGTTTATTGTGTTGGTTTTGCCAGTGGTTTGTTGTTTCATGTCTGTGTTGCCCTATGTGTTGTAATCCATAACACGCACAGACACGCACACGTGCATACATACACACATACGCACGCGCACCCACCACAAACACACACACCCACTCACACATGTAAGCGCGGGCTCAAATACATTCGCACACATTGTTTGTTTGTTTGTTTTTTGCGCGCATGCGTGTGCGCGTGCGTGTGTGTATCTGCACTAAAGATTCATACGTATAAACCGCGACGCATTGACACCTGCTCGAGTCCGTGCGCTCGCAATGGGTTACAATATTCATTATGTGAACATCTGTTGAACATCCTCCGGTCTGGAACAGACACATAATATGGGACATTAGTAGATATAGAGACGGTGGGAACGATCCTGGAGGCAATGCCCGGAGGCAGCGCAACACCAGTAAAGTCCCGAATTTTTAACAACACATGTGACTTGTACAATGTTCATGATGTCCACTTTCATCTTTCTCTTTATCACTTTCACCATCTATCCTTATACTTCCCTCCAGCCTCTACCAAACCCCCCCCCCCCCCCATCCACGCCCCCTACCACCCCCCCCCCCCCCCCCCCCCCCCCCCCCCCCCCCCTACCCCCCACCTCCCAACCTTTCAGTTTCTCCTGTTTCTCCTGACCTCTTCACGTTGTTATTAGCTTTGCTGATGTGATAGTAAATGGTGCCTCGGTGTGTCGGTTAATGAGAAACCCTTTTCGGTGCCGCCAACACCTCCGGGCCGTCACTACCGTTCATATTATTCTGTGCGCCAAATTAAAGGAAGGACCTTGAACTCTTAAAACTAGACACCCCCCCACCCCCTCCCCTCCCCAGCCATCCTCCCTCCCAGATATGTGTCCCCACTACCCCCACTCCCCCCTCCCCCTCCATCCCCCTCCTTCCCCCCTACCGATCCCAGGGATCGGGTGTAGTAGACTGCTAGCCTAGTGGCTGCGAAGTTCTGACTCGCAGTGGCTCGAGCAACAGGGAAAAAAGAACGGTTGAACCGTCTCTCTCGCCAGCCGCGGGGGTGGTTGAATCGAGGCCTGGGTAGTGGTCTCGTTGTCTCCTTTCGCTCTCACTCATTCTACTGGGCCAATAGTAAAGTGAAATAGAACGGATGTAAAAAACAAACGAAAAACAACAACGTGATTACTACTATGCAGAGTAATGGAAATCATGGCTCTCTGTGTGTGTGCGTGTGCGTGTGCGCGTGCTGTGTGTGCGTGCGTGCGTGTGTCTGTGTGTGTGTCTCTGTATATATGTGTGTGTGTGTGTGTCTCTGTATGTGTGTGTGTGTGTGTGTGTGTCTCTGTATGTGTGTGTGTGTGTGTGTGTGTGTGTGTGTGCAAAGGCCCGGTCAGCCACGCGTCGACTAAAATCGCACGACTGTACGATACGATTCGATCACGTGGTTTCCTCAAGAACAAAAAATAATGCTTCGAGATCACGTGATCGAATCGTATCGTACAGTCGTGCGATTTTAGCTGACTAGTGGCTGGCGACTGGCTCTTTCTCTTAGTACTGCAACAAAGAGACAGAGACAGAGAGACAGACATCTGCTAAGCTGCTTGTGGAAGTATTAATGGAGAACTACAAAAGGAAGGAAGGAAGCTCAGGAATTTGTGTCATTTTTTTCTTCTGTTGGGGTCCTCTGGAATGGAAGAGAGAAAGAGGCTTTAGGGCGTGTTTAGATTGGGGACTGTCACGACTCTTATTGTTGTCACGTGCCGAGCCGCTTCTGGTTGTGACAGGGCTGTCACGGGCCTGGCCTTGGTCCTGCTTTCACCCCCCCCCCCCCCCCCCCCCCTCCTTACCCCTGCCCCGAATACACCGGGTCCTTCCCCCTCAGTCCCCCTGTCCCCCCCTGTCCCTCCATCTTCCGAGTTCTGTTAATGATGACTGAGAGCAGCAAAGACGCTTGAGTGCGTTCTTTCTCCCAGTAACTCTTACCAGCGACCCTTCGTCTATCGATGGCTTAGAGTCAAAGCGGACTATCTTTAGATAGTCTATTGACTTATTATTGATGTTATTGAAAAAAATAAGAACTTGTATTTAAAAAGACTGTAAATATTACATAATGGGGATTATGCTTTTTATATTTCTGCAGTCTTTAAAAAAAAAAAAAAAGTTATTAGTTTTCGTAATAGATTCAATAATACGTCAATGGACTATCATCAAAACAGTCCGTTTTGACTCCAAGCCATCCCTATTATATTCTGTTAGTGGTTATGCATCGATGTGTACCTGTCTGTATGTTTTTTTCTCTGTCTCATGCGTCACTAGTATCGTCCTCTCTGTGTCCCTGTCCCTATATGTGTCTGCCTCTCTGTGTCCCTGTCCCTATATGTCTTTGTCTCTGTGTCCCTGTCCCTATATGTGTCTGTCTCTCTGTGTCCCTGTCCCTATATGTGTCTGTCTCTCTGTGTCCCTGTCCCTATATGTCTCTCTGTGTCCCTGTCCCTATATGTCTTTGTCTCTGTGTCCCTGTCCCTATATGTCTTTGTCTCTCTGTGTCCCTGTCCCTATATGTCTGTCTCTCTGTGTCCCTGTCCCTATATGTGTCTGTCTCTCTGTGTCCCTGTCCCTATATGTCTTTGTCTCTCTGTGTCCCTGTCCCTATATGTCTTTGTCTCTCTGTGTCCCTGTCCCTATATGTCTTTGTCTCTCTGTGTCCCTGTCCCTATATGTCTGTCTCTCTGTGTCCCTGTCCCTATATGTTTGTCTCTCTGTGTCCCTGTCCCTATATGTCTTTGTCTCTCTGTGTCCCTGTCCCTATATGTCTCCCTATATGTCTTTGTCTCTCTGTGTCCCTGTCCCTATATGTCCTCTCTGTGTCCCTGTCCCTATATGTTTGTCTCTCTGTGTCCCTATATGTCTTTGTCTCTGTGTCCCTGTCCCTATATGTCTTTGTCCCTGTCCCTATATGTCTGTCTCTCTGTGTCCCTGTCCCTATATGTCTGTCTCTCTGTGTCCCTGTCCCTATATATGTCTTTGTCTCTCTGTGTCCCTGTCCCTATATGTCTCTGCCTCTGTGTGTCCCTGTCCCTATATGTCTGTCTCTCTGTGTCCCTGTCCCTATATGTCTCTCTGTGTCCCTGTCCCTATATGTCTGTCTCTCTGTGTCCCTGTCCCTATATGTCTTTGTCTCTCTGTGTCCCTGTCCCCTCTCTCTGTGTCCCTGTCCCTGTCCCTGTCTCTCTGTGTCCCTGTCTTTGTCTATGTGTCTGTCTCTCTGTGTCCCTGTCCCTATATGTCTGTCTCTCTGTGTCCCTGTCCCTATATGTCTGTGTTTGTCTCTCTGTGTCCCTGTCCCTATATGTCTTTGTCTCTCTGTGTCCCTGTCCCTATATGTCTTGTCTCTCTGTGTCCCTGTCCCTATATGTCTTTGTCTCTCTGTGTCCCTGTCCCTATATGTCTTTGTCTCTCTGTGTCCCTGTCCCTATCCCTGTCCCTATATGTCTTTGTCTCTCTGTGTCCCTGTCTCTCTCTGTGTCCCTGTCCCTATATGTCTTTGTCTCTGTGTCCCTGTCCCTATATGTTTCTCTC
>CM065695.1:6647181-6652181 GCA_017654935.2 Phymorhynchus buccinoides | reverse complement strand
ATTAAGCTAGTTTGCTGTGTTTATAAGAGCTGTGAACAGAAGGGGATTAAGCTAGTTTGCTGTGTTTATAAGAGCTGTGAACAGAAGGGGATTAAGCTAGTTTGCTGTGTTTATAAGAGCTGTGAACAGAAGGGGATTAAGCTAGTTTGCTGTGTTTATAAGAGCTGTGAACAGAAGGGGATTAAGCTAGTTTGCTGTGTTTATAAGAGCTGTGAACAGAAGGGGATTAAGCTAGTTTGCTGTGTTTATAAGAGCTGTGAACAGAAGGGGATTAAGCTAGTTTGCTGTGTTTATAAGAGCTGTGAACAGAAGGGGATTAAGCTAGTTTGCTGTGTTTATAAGAGCTGCGAACAGAAGGGGATTAAGCTAGTTTGCTGTGTTTATAAGAGCTGTGAACAGAGGGGGATTAAGCTAGGTTGCTGTCTTTATAAGAGCTGTGAACAGAAGGGGATTAAGCTAGTTTGCTGTGTTTATAAGAGCTGTGAACAGAAGGGGATTAAGCTAGTTTGCTGTGTTTATAAGAGCTGTGAACAGAAGGGGATTAAGCTAGTTTGCTGTGTTTATAAGAGCTGTGAACAGAAGGGGATTAAGCTAGTTTGCTGTGTTTATAAGAGCTGTGAACAGAGGGGGATTAAGCTAGTTTGCTGTGTTTATAAGAGCTGTGAACAGAAGGGGATTAAGCTAGTTTGCTGTGTTTATAAGAGCTGTGAACAGAAGGGGATTAAGCTAGTTTGCTGTGTTTATAAGAGCTGTGAACAGAAGGGGATTAAGCTAGTTTGCTGTGTTTATAAGAGCTGTGAACAGAAGGGGATTAAGCTAGTTTGCTGTGTTTATAAGAGCTGTGAACAGAGGGGGATTAAGCTAGTTTGCTGTGTTTATAAGAGCTGCGAACAGAAGGGGATTAAAAGCACCATGTTTGTGTGCGTACACCTTTCATTCAAGGCCCGCACTGACGTTGCATGTTGCAGAGCTACGAGTGGGCCCTGGAGGCGATGAAGTACGTGGCCTCCATGAAGATGGAGCACTGCTCCACGGCGCGGGGCCTGGATAAGCTGCTCCACTCCCTGAACCAGTACCTGCTCCAGCACCCGCCCATCACCCCGGAGACCTTCTCCCACATGCTGGACACCGCGCAGCGCCTGCACAACGACAAGCTGCTGGAGCAGTGCCGCGTGGCCCGGGCCCGCTGCCAGGAGACCCACAACCTCCTGCTGCTCAGGCACAGCACCCTGCAGCGCGCCCGGGACCAGCTGGTGGCGGAGCACGGCGTGGGAGACCTCGCGGACGGCGCTCAGGAGGTTGATCAGGGTCCTCAGTCCTACGGCGCTCAGGAGGTTGATCAGGGTCCTCGGGCCTGCCTCGGAGAAGCTGCCGGGGCAGAAACCACGGCGGATCCTTCTGGGGCCGTGTCCACCAGGTCGGCAGTGAGGAGTCCCAAGCTGGGGTGCCTCTCCCCTCCGCCCGCTGACCTGAAGAGCGTGGAGGAGGAAGAGGACCTGCCGGTCTGGGAGCCCCGGGTTGTCGGTGAGGCTCGGGAACAACAGCGGTGGTCAGACTCCTACAGGGTGAGCCCCTCCCCTCAGTCCTGCTACCCCGGCACGGTGAAAGACGACGATGCCGAAAGTTCGCGCTCGGCGTCTCCTCTGATAAGAGAGAACGTCTCTGGCTCCAACTCCCTGGGAACTAAACCACCCTCCTCCTGCGGCCCCTCCCCTTCCTCTCCCTCCTCCCGCCTTCCCAGCAGGCCCACGCCTATGGCGGCCAGCCCCGGAGGTTGGGAGAAGGGCGAGTTCAAAACCCCGGCCGGCATGGGACCCCCGCCTCGACTTCAGCTCAGTCGCGCCATTTCCCAGCCAGCGGAGAGCTCGAGCGGCGCCAAGTCCATCCCCACCCACAACAACGCCTCCTCCTCGTCCATGTCGACGACCCTGAAGGCAGGGCCCTTGAAGAAGATGCTGAAAAGGGCCAGCACCGCGCCCGTGCCCATGGTGACCTCCCCTGTCGTGGAGGAGGAAGGGGAGAGAAGCGACGCTGCGGGGCAGGGGCGGGGGGAGGTGGAGAGGAAGGCGGATGATCCGCGCGGGGACCACACCCTCAGCATGATCACCGGCAGCTCCGACAGCCTGCCCAGGTGGGTGACCACGCATTATAGTCGGAGAGTGATAGATTAGAGACAGTTGCTAGCAGAGAGCTTCCAGAAGATGGGGGAACTATTTATACAAAGATCCCCTGTCTGGTATGCCCATGGTTTTACTTCTTTTTAGAAAGAATAATAACAATAATTTGTTAATCCAATCCTTTCAGGGACAGGGGGGAGAGGGGACCAATATAATGAACTGATTGTTAGAAACTAACATGGAATCCACAACAGTTAATGTTTATGTTTTGTACAGAATCATTTCCCACGAAAACAATCTGAAATGTCTCTGATTTCACAAATGTGACCCAGCTCCACGAAATGAACATTGAGTCGCTGGGCTAGTTTCTTACAACAGGCTTGCAAAGTCAGAAATATCATTTTCTGTTAATTTTGAGTTATGGGCATTTTCATATTCTCTAACATCTTATCTTTCATATTGATAAAGTACAATCTTTAATATTGTCTCTATATGGTTTTATAAGCGCTTTAAAGCCAGTATGTTAATGCATTTTCTTCAGCTAGGCTAGACTTTAGACTGTTTTCTCAAAATTGCTGACGCTCACCCTACTTATTGTAAATGCTCATAACTCTGGAACGGAATAAGATGCAAGAATGGTTCTTGTATCATTAGAAAGAGAATTGTCTGCGGTTTTCAAATGTATAAGTTTCGCAGAACGGTCAGTTCGACACTTAATGTTCCTTTCGTGGTGCTGGGTCACATATATGTGGGTTTTTTCACGTGGTTGCAGTCAGCCAATGTAGAAAATGAGCAAATCACGCAAAACATGCAGCGTCTCAACAGCATGTGCTCTGGTCTTGGTGTGTTGTGCGTTGTCGGTGCGTCTTCCTTTCCGCAGGTTGGCTAGTTTAAAGACCCACCACATCACGTGTCAAAATCACCATTTTCACGTTTTCTCTCTTATAGCTGGTAAGAAATCTTAAGAAGTGTTCCTAGCATAAGAGGAAATATGACACGTGACGTGGGGGGTCTTTGACACGCTCTTCAGACAGCATGCTATGTGCTTCCTGTTTGATGTATCACGCTTTTACTTCTTTTTTTCTGTCTGTGCAGTATGCCGGAGGAGGAGGATGATTTTTGGGATGGCGTGATGAACACGTCTCAGTGCAGCACTGACAGCAGGTGGGGGAACTATTTGTACAAAGAACCCCTGGTTTACTTTATCGATGTTGTCTGTGCAGTATGCCGGAGGAGGATGATGATTTTGGGGACGGCCTGATGAACACCTCTCAGTGCAGCACAGACGCCGACAGCAGCCACAGCACCCGGTGGACCCCCGTGTCCGTCAACTCCCACCTCCACCACTCCTCACGCACCTCCCCCACCGGGCCCATGGCCGACCTGCGTCTGTCCGGCAAGAAAAGGTAACTCTTTGTCACGCCGTACCTTTCACAACATAGGTCGACAAAACATTTTAACTTATGATATATCGTCAGTGAAATTTAAAAAACTCGTATCTCAATTTTTGGGGGGTTTGAGTTAGATACATATTCAGCTCTAATTTTTCCCACCACCTTCCACCAAAAGCTTGTATCTCTAACGACTTTCTATCTGGGGTAAATGAGGTTGTGAAAATAGAAGAAAAAGTTGTAAGTCCCAAATTCAGATCTAGTTAAGGACAAAAACCTCGTATCTTCGTTCTTTTCAAGTCTAAATTGAAAAAAACAAAAACAATTTAAACGAAATGTAGGACTAAACTCGCAATGTCTTGGTCGGGTGTTGCGACCAGGGCTCCCTGGGACCCCCACTTAGGGGTCTATGAAGCATTAAAATTCTACAGGAGCCTCTAAAAGAATGTGCAGGGGGTCCCAGGGATGCACTAGAAAAATTCTTTTTAGCATTCGCTGTTCCATTGGGACCCTCTATCCCACCTCTAGGACCCTCTTCTGTAAGTGAAGGAGTCCCTGGGACCCCTTGTTTTGCGGGACGATTGGGAGCTCTGTGCGACTATGCTCGCAACGTGTTGTGAAAAAGTTAAACCCAATTTTCATTCAATGCCTTAGTCGCAGAGCGCCAAGAGTTGAAAATCATGCCGTATAACAAATTGTGGCAGAACGGTGATGCTGATCATGAGCGAGATGGTGCAGACGGAGAGGGACTACACGCGCTCCCTGCAGTACGTCATCGAGAACTACATCCCCGAGCTGCAGCGGGTGGACGCGCCGCAGCTGCTGCGCGGCAAGCGCAACGTCATCTTTGGCAATGTGGAGAAGCTGTACCAGTTCCACTCCCAGTACTTCCTGCGAGAGCTGGAGGCCTGCCAGCACAACCCCTTCCTTGTCGGGCACTACTTCCTCAGACATGTCAGTGTATTGCTGCTACAGTATTATGTGATTATGTTGTTAGTATTGATTTAGTATGGTCAGGCATGGTAGAGCTCCACAAATCGCGGAAAATCTGCGAAAGTTTGAAACAAAAATAGTTAAAAAAATGCATTGAAATGGCATAAAAAAGTGAAAATTTCACTCATTTATTGAATTTTATTGAATTTTCTTCGGTCCCCTGGACCCCCGGCCATTTTCCTTGAAAACCACTTTGCCCCCACTTCCATGCCTGTATTATGAAGAGAGGCGTGCCAGCACAACCCGTTCCTTGTTGGGCACTACTTCCTCAGACATGCTAGTATATTGCTGCTATTATAATAATAATAATAATAATTTTATTTCACATAGTGCTAAAATCCATGCAGTAGTATGCTCGATGCACTTTACCAAAGCAACAATGAAAGATGAAAAACATGCATTAAAATCAGCAAGATAGTCATACTACCAGCATTCCAGTGCAAAGAAATAAAGTAACAAAAATAACATGATTCTCACTCACAAAGACATCCACCCTCGT